>WHWC01000436.1:0-52358 GCA_019426215.1 Buddleja alternifolia | reverse complement strand
CGAAGAGTAGCTCATCTATATTGACGAGTAGATTCGGTTGTAGCATGTGCCTTAGTCATTTTATCATACGTGAGATTTAATCTATAGTTCGTTTCTTTTTGGTTCGTCACTTGCTTACTCGTTTTATTGCAATCTACTTTTGTCCATTTTCATTAATCATAAACTAAAATTCAAGTTTCCGTGGTTCGACAACCCGGACTTTTTGTCCACTTATTACTACATACGTCTAGTGCACTTGCTATCATAGCACGTTAGTTTTTAGTGTGTCACTATACTTGGGTAGAATTTCTAGCGACCAAAGATGAAACTAGTGTCAAGCTCACAACGCTAATCCGTCAATTGCAAAATTCAAAAGATCTAAAAGTGACGAGAATTAGAAGCGATAGAGGAGGTGAATTTGCTAACCAAATTGTTGAGAAGTTTTGTACAGATTTTGGAATACTTCATGAGTATTCTGCCCCTAGAACACCTCAACAAAATGGAGTTGCTGAGCGACAGAACAGAACGCTTAAAGAAGCCGCTAGGACAATGCTTGCAGAGTCTAAGCTGCCTCAAAGGTTTTGGGCCGAAGCCATCAACACAGCTTGCTACACTCAGAACCGGTGTATGATCAACAAGCAACATGAGAAGACTCCATATGAGTTGTTGATAAGTGTGAGTTTTACACATTTGAGAGGTCAATAATTTCATGGTTTAGGTTCAAATATGTATGAATTTTACCTCTTGTGGCTTTGATTTGTGTTTTAAATGAATTCAAGGTAAAAATCATAACAACAGAGAAATCAGCTGGAAGAAAATGCAATAATTCTGTATTTTGGCTGCAGAATATGAGAACGTGTTCTTCTACAAAGTTGTAGATCTATGTCTTAGCTTCACGTGAGAACTTGAATCACTTGAATCTAAGATCTGAGGAAAAAGTTATGAAGAAAACACTATTTCTGCGCAGAAGGAAAAATGCTACGGGCAGCTGGACGAATCTTAGAAACTCTTGAGACCTAAAGACCATTAGTTGCCTCCTTTAATGATTGTAATGCATGTGTTGTGTGCCCCTTTCATTTATAATGCTGATAGTTGTCTACTTTTGGGCATGTGTAGTGTGAGTTTTTACTTATGTTCATGATGAACATTAGTTGTCTTCCTTTAGGTATGTGCTATGTGTACCCCATTTGTATTCTTTTAGTGTATATTAGTTGTTATCCTCTAGTGCATACTAGTATAAATAGGGGTGTTGTTTCATGTCAAAAGGACCCAACACACAACAACACAAAACACACTAAAACTACACTCAAATAGGATACTTTCTCTTACAACAAGAAGGAGAAGTTAGAAATTGGCAGCTAGAGAGAGATTGGAGCAAAGAAACGAGCAAGACGAAGAGAACGACGATTCAACACGAGTTCATCAATTATTAACAGGGAGCCTTTTATTTTCAGAATATTTGTCTATGAATAATTCTATGTTTTTAATTATTTTTCCAATTATAATTATGAACTAAATTAATCAAACTAAGGCCATGTAAATGTCAATCTTATGAGTTTATATATATGAAGTGATTGTTCATTTTAATTCTATTATTGTTTTGTGCGTTAATTTTATGCTTTTATTCCAATCGTATGCTTGATCAACATATGTTTGCTAATTAGCCTAATTTATTATTTGAGAGAATATATATTAGGGTTCAAAGGAATTAACACATCATCCAAAAAACATGAGGAATTGCTCCTAGAGATAGGTATAGATTTCCGGGTGTTGTTAGCCGAATTAATCCGGGGAAATTCTAGAACTTGAATGCATGGTTAATGATTTGATTCTCGGATAGATATATTTAGAGAACCGTCACGTAATCATAGGATTATTACAGCCGAGAGATCGGGTAATAATTATTTAAAGTTTTTTCCACCAAAGCAATAATAGTCTAATAATTAGAAAAATCACTCATATATATTTACAAATAATAAAGGTTGAAGCATGTGCCTTAGTTGCTTTCTCATATAAGAATCTCAATCAAATTGTTAAGTCTTAGTTTTTACCTTTCTACTGTCAATTAATCAAAAATCTTTTAATTTAATTCAATTGCTTTAAACTTGTTAATTTAAAATACGAGTCTCTGTGGGTTCGACATTCCGGACTTAATACCCATTCTATTACTACACACGACCAGTCCACTTGCTGTTTTATACACGTAAGGATTTTTCGTGTCAAGTTTTTGGCGCCGTTGCCGGGGACTTGTTTTGTTTTAGTTTGTAAGTTTATTGCAATTTTTAGTTTACTTTCTTTTATCAATTCTTTTTAATTTTATCTTCTAGCTCTAAATTCTTGTGGTTTACTTCTTTGTTTAAACAGGGTATTTTTGTGGTGAATGACCAGAACCTCAGGAAAGGGTTTAGAGGAATTTGATCCCGAGATCGATCGAATGTTTCAAGCAAACTTAAGAAAACGAGCTATAGCTGGAAATTTCCCTGACATGAATCTTCCCGAGAATAGGGAATGGTTTCAAAATTTGTTTCAAACCATGCAACCGGCACCTCTGGCACCACCCTCATCAGTTCGCGGTAATCAACCACCACGTGTACACACTACACGGGGGCCTGTTGTGTTCCCCAATTTTGCCACACCAAACTTCCATATTCCACCTCACATGTTCAACATGGTTCAGGCGGAACAATTTTATGGTGATCAAAAAGAGTCGCCTCATGACCATCTGGAGCACTTCAATGATGTGTTGACTACTATGCAATTTCACCCAAGAGATCTTGATGCCATCCGCCTCAGATTATTCCATTTCTCGCTTAAGGATAAAGGGACCCTGTGGTACAAGTCATTGCCCCCGCAATCCATTGAAACGTGGGGTGAGTTAGTCGAGGAGTTTCTCAACAAGTTTTTCCCTCCATCAAGGATTAACGAGTTGAGAAGCGAGATCAAGGGTTTTAAGCAAAGACGGGATGAATCGTTAGCATCAGCATGGGCAAGATACAAGGGTCTGCTTCGAAAATGCCCCGATCACAATTATTCTAGAGACGAGCGAGTACTACACTTCTTTAATGGAGTCCGGTCTCGGATTCGTCACAGACTTAATGCAGGAGCCGGTGGTGATCTTTTAGGTCTCGATAGCAGAACAGTGTGGGCAAAGCTAGAGCAGATGGCACGGGAGGATGAACTGTACCCTGAAGATGATGATGAGATTATTCCACAATCCCGAAGGGTTTCCGTTGCTCAAGAGGTAGAACAAGATGCCGAATCAGAGCTAGCCATCGGGAATGTGAATTATGTTGGAAATTCAAACAAACCTCAATTGAACTTCACATACCCACGAATTTCCCAAAAAGGCCAAATCCGGCACAGAATGCACCACAAGGCATCTACCAAGCACCGAGGCCTCCGTTTTACAACAATCAAGCTCAGAAGCCTGGGAATTTTAAGCCACAAGGTCAAATTCCAAGAACTCCCACTGTCGAAGAAAGATTAGATGCTCACATGCAAAAATCGGACGAATCATTTGCAGAGCTTCGATTGATGTTACAAGGTGTTATGACGGGAATGAAAGAGTTGCAGCATCAATTTGCACAATTATCAAATGATGCTGGAGTAAGAGCACCCGGGACACTTCCAAGTGATACAGAGAAGAATCCGAAGGAACAATGCCATGCCGTTACCCTCCGTAGTGGCAAAGAAGTGAAAAATGCACCAACCCAGAAGCCAACGCCCGAACATGAAAGCAATGTCCGAACGTTGGAAAATCTCAAAGATTTGAACGCGCTGCCTCCACAGTCCAGATGTGACCAAAATGTAGTCCAGACGTTGACCGGTCAACATACGACCGGTCAACATACGAACGTGGGAAAATCCATTATCCATACGTCAGAGGCAGAACAGAATTTTACCTAAACTTTATCTCCTTCTTCTTCTAAACCAGTTGAAATACGTCTCCCCTTTCCCCTCGCACATAAAAAAAATAAAAAAGAAATGGATAAGAGCTTTCTTAGGATTTTAGAAATTCTTCGAGAAGTTAGAATTAACATTCCTTTTATTGATGCAATTTTGCAGATGCCCAATTACATCAAGTTTTTCAAGGATATTCTCTCAAACAAGCAAAAGTGGGAAGGAAATGAAACGGTGTGTTTGACAGAAGCATGCTCAGCAGTAATATTGAATAAGTTGCCAAAGAAACTCAAAGATCCAGGGAGCCTCACGATCCCATGCACCATCGGGCAACTCAAATTTGATCGAGTGTTGTGTGATTCAAGGGCTAGCATAAACCTTCTCCCATACTCGTTGTTTCAGAAATTGGGCTTGGGAAGTCCGAAGCCAACCTCGATGAGTCTTCAACTTGCAGATCGATCTATCAAACACCCGAAGGGAATCATAGAGGATGTGATCGTGCAAGTTGACAAATTTTACTTTCCGGTGGACTTCGTGGTTCTAGAAATGGAAGAAGACGTCGAAGTTCCTCTCATCCTAGGAAGACCTTTCCTAGCCACAGGTAAAGCTATGATCGATGTAGCAAATGGTAAGTTAACTTTAAATGTGGGAGCAGAGAGAGTTACTTTTGACGTCTTCAAGGTTTTAAAGCATGTCGGTGATGACGAGTCGTGTTTGCAAATAGATGTTTGTGATCCTTTGATTTTCGAGCATTTTCAGGAAAACATCTCTGACGATCCACTTGAAATATGCATAATGAAATGTAAGGATGCTGAGTCAGCAGATGATAGACAACTGACGGCTGTCCATAGTCTGGAGAGGCGTACACAATGTGCCATCATAAGGAAATTTGAGATGTTGGATCAGCCACTGTCAAGCAAATCCAAACCATCCATTAAGGAACCACCGATTCTTGATCTAAAAGCCTTACCTTCACATCTTAAATATGTTTATTTAAGTGATAATGAAACTTTGCCACTGATTATTTCTTCTTCTCTTACAGAGCCACAAGAAGCAAAGTTATTAAAGGTGTTGAAGGAGCTCAAAAGGGCCTTTGGATGGAAGATTGCTGACATCAAGGGGATTAGTCCGGCCATTTGCATGCACAAGATCCTGATGGAAGAGAGCTCAAAGCCCACCATACAACCACAAAGGAGGTCAAATCCTCAAATTCAAGAGTGGTGAAGAAAGAGGTAATCAAGTTACTCGATGCTGGAATCATTTTTCCTATCTCTGATAGCTCATGGGTAAGTCCAACTCAGGTAGTGCCAAAGAAGGGAGGTACGACAGTCGTTCTTAATGATAATAATGAGTTGATTCCATCTAGAATTGTCACTGGTTTTAGGGTTTGCATCGATTATAGGAAATTGAATGAATGTACCCGAAAAGACCATTTCCACTTCCCTTTATCGATCAAATGTTAGAAAGATTAGCTGAGCATGAATATTATTGTTTTTTGGATGGGTATTCCGGCTATAACCAAATTGCCGTTGCACCTGAGGATCAAGAGAAAACCACTTTCACTTGTCCTTATGGCACTTTTGCTTATATACGGATGCCTTTTGGTTTATGTAATGCACCTGCTACTTTTCAAAGATGCATGATGGCTATATTTCATGACATGATCGAACAATGTATTGAAATCTTCATGGATGACTTTTCTGTGTTTGGCTCAAGCTATGATAGATGTTTGCACAATCTAACCCTCATGTTGCAGAGATGTGAGGATACTGATTTAGTCTTGAATTGGGAAAAGTGCCACTTCATGGTACAAGAAGGCATTGTTCTAGGCCATAAGATATCCAAGAAGGGGATTGAGGTGGATCGAGCAAAAATTGAAGTGATAGCCAATCTCCCACCACCCACCACAGTCAAAGCCGTGCGAAATTTTCTAGGGCATGCCGGATTTTATAGGCGTTTTATTGCTAATTTTTCCAAAATTGCTAAACCTCTGTCTAACTTGACCATGAAAGATGCAGTATTTGATTTTGATGATGCATGTATGCAGGCTTTCCTCACTTTAAATGAAAAATTGATCTCAGCACCCGTGATGGCTGCTCCCGACTGGAGTTTGCCATTTGAGTTGATGTGTGACGCGAGCGACACAGCCGTAGGAGCTGTACTTGGTCAAAAGAAGGGTAAAAGCTTTCATGCTATATACTATGCTAGTCGTACCTTAAATGAAGCTCAACTCAATTATGCTACCACTGAAAAAGAGCTTCTAGCTGTTATCTTTGACTTTGACAAATTTCATTCTTATCTTGTGCTTAACAAAGTTATCGTGTACACTGATCATTCTGCATTGAAGTACTTGCTTGCTAAAAAAGATGCCAAACCTAGATTGCTAAGGTGGATTTTATTACTACAAGAGTTTGACTTAGAAATCAAAGATAAAAAAGGCTCTGAGAATGTAGTAGCTGATCACCTCTCTAGGCTCGAGTTAGTGGATGAGGGAATGGATAAGATCCCAATAAGAGATGAATTCCCTGATGAGCAACTTTTTGCTCTTTCTTCTATTTCAGTACCTTGGTATGCTGATTTTGCTAACTATTTAGTAGCTGGAATTTTACCACCTGATCTAACCTTTCACCAAAGAAAGAAGTTTTTACACGATGCTAGGCAATATTTGTGGGAAGAGCCCTACTTATTTAAAATTGGTGTAGAGGGAATTATCAGAAGATGTATACCTGAGCAGGAAATAGCATCTGTCCTGGCTCACTGCCATGACATGCCAATAGGAGGTCACTTCGGGCCTGCTAAGACTGCTGCCAAGGTTCTACAATCAGGATTTTTCTAGCCTACTCTGTTTAGGGATGCTTATGCTTATGTTAAATCTTGTGATCGATGTCAAAGGGTAGGTAACATTTCTAGACGACACGAAATGCCAATGAACACTGTGCTTGAATGCGAACTATTTGATGTGTGGGGTATTGATTTTATGGGTCCTTTTCCTAGTTCGTGTTCTAATAAATACATTCTTGTTGCTGTCGACTATGTGTCTAAATGGGTCGAAGCCGAGGCTTTGCAGACTAATGATGCTAGGGTGGTTCTTAGATTTCTTAAGAAACGAATTTTTACTCGATTTGGTACCCCTAGAGCAATCATAAGTGATGGAGGTACACACTTTCGTAACAAGCAATTTGAAAAATTGTTGAACAAATATGGTGTTAAACATAAAATCTCGACCCCTTATCACCCTCAAACTAGTGGGCAAGTCGAAGTATCTAATAGGGAAATAAAAAGGATTTTAGAAAAAATGGTAAATAGTCATCGAACTGATTGGTCTCTGAAATTAGATGATGTATTGTGGGCTTACCGTACTGCTTTTAAAACCCCTATTGGCATGTCCCCATATCGCCTTGTATTTGGAAAAGCTTGTCACTTACCTGTCGAACTTGAACATCGTGCTTATTGGGCTATCAAATTCCTTAATTTCGATGCAAGTTCTGTAGGTAACAAGCGGCTACTTCAACTAAATGAGCTCGAGGAGTGGAGACATGAGGCATACGAGAATGCCAAGCTATACAAGGAACGGACTAAGAAGTGGCACGACAAGCATATCTTGTCACGGGAATTCAAGGAAGGCGAATTGGTTCTGATGTATAATTCAAAACTCAAACTTTTTCCGGGAAAACTTAAATCTCGTTGGTCAGGACCATTTCGAGTCACACGAGTGTATTCATCAGGGGCTGTGGAGCTCATTACAGATGATGGACAAGTATTCTTGACCAATGGACACAGGTTGAAATATTACTGGGGAACTGATTGGAACGCAAACACCTCGTCTATCAAGTTCCAAGAGCCATCGACTTAATTCGATTCTGAACAGTCGAGCTATTGACTATAAACAAGCGCTTCTTGGGAGGCAACCCATGTTTCTTACTTTTCTTATTTTTTCTTATTATTTATATATATATATATATATATATTTTTAGCGTCTAGTTTGCTTTCATTTTTGCATTTTAATCTTTCATTTTGTCTTGGTTGTTTTGTTACAGGAAAATGGTTCGAGAAAAAAAAAAATATATATATATATATATATATTTCATTACTGCCTCCCACATACGGACGTGAGAGTCAGAAAGTATTTTTGAAATTTTATGTCCAGGAGGTTAGTTTTGCTCGTCTTTCTTATTTTTGTACATACATAGCCGTTTGGGGCTTGTGTGATTGTTTGTTGCTATTAATGCTTGTGGTGATTGTTTTGTATTGTGATGAGTTTTGATTGTTCTGGGGGGCTGAAGTGTAACTGTTGAATAAGTTTGGGGGTATTACTATTGAATTGTTCTTAAATTTTGCAATATTTTTATCTTCTTTTTGAGCACATGGAAAAGCGTGAGTAGGGGAGTCCAATTTATGTTGAGCATTCTGATAGGATCGCCTTGATTTTCGACTCAACCGACTACTCTTCGGTTTGCTTTTTAAGCTTTCCGGTTTTGTAAGTATTTCTTTTACCCTTTTTCTTGGTTTGAATCTAGATGTAACATTGAGGGCAATGTTAGGAATAAGTTTGGGGGTGTTTAAGGGTAATAATATTTTTTGATACTTTTGAATGTTCATGTAGGTGATTCATTTTAAGCTTGAAATTTTTAATTTTTAGTCCCCAAATTGATGCAATGAAACTAATTAATGTAAGTTCGATGGCATGAAAATATATATATATATATATTATGTTGGAATACACATGTCTTCACTTTGCTCATGGGACCCTAGATTAGAGTAGAATTTCCATAAGATGAATCACAAACGCACGATAAGTCGATGGTAGAGGAGTCAAGTGGATAATCATCCTGAAACACTTAAAGACTTTCTCCCAGAAATGTTAACTTAGATTCTTCTTAAGGTCACGAGTTGAGTAGTTGCTTCGTATACCTAATAATTAATGAAAAACGTTGATGATTGGTATGACTATAAAGTCAGGCTGATATGTACTGGAGGTGAAAAGAAACATGCCTATATACTGTACTGTCATGCTAATTTGAGTTTTGCTCAAGCCAATTTAGGTTGAAAATGAATGAAAGGTCTAGTTTTATTTCGTGGCCTTTGGCACTCGAGTGATTAAATCCGCAAGGAGTGTTTTAACACTTAATGCCCTAAAACTATCTAGTTTGGGAGTCATTGATCCAAAGCTCGATACATGGGTGTCATAGAAAGCCTAAAGGAATAAAACATTGCACATGACCTAACCTTAATAAATTTAAATGGAAGTTTCATATGAGTTTAAGGTTTAAATGGATTAAGTAATGAAATTTAAGTGGTTATCAAGTTTCTATGAGGCCTGTACTTTAGGATTGATCGACGGTTAATAAAATATGGGATTAATGTCTGAAATTTGGTAAAAGTGCCACTTGACTATAATGCCTTACACTTACAATCACTACACCCTTTGGAGGTCTTTATTCGAGTCAAGGTGTAACATGAGCAAGTCTTTGATATGTGTATAAAAAATTTTGAGCTTTAACGGTCGATTTTTATGCTATGGGTTTCTTATTGATTAAGTTGATTCGCGTTGATAAAGGGACTAAAATTTGGTTGGATTTTGTGGGTATATCATCTGCAAACCCTCACGAGACAACACTCGTCCTCTTTTGGTAAAATTGAGGTTTAAAGGCTTGTTGCATACGCTAAATGCAATCGTGATCTCTACGAAAGTGAGCTATCTTTTGTTTTTGTTTTACCCTTTTTCTTGATGTTGTTTAAATCTTAGTTTTCTTTTGTTCAATTGCTCGGGGACGATCAATGTTAAGTTTGGGGGTGTTGATAAGTGTGAGTTTTACACATTTGAGAGGTCAATAATTTCATGGTTTAGGTTCAAATATGTATGAATTTTACCACTTGTGGCTTTGATTTGTGTTTTAAATGAATTCAAGGTAAAAATCATAACAATAGAGAAATCAGCTGGAAGAAAATGCAATAATTCTGTATTTTGGCTGCAGAATCTGAGAACGTGTTCTTCTACAAAGTTGTAGATCTATGCTGTTTTATACACGTAAGGATTTTTCGTGTCAAGTTTTTGTGGTTCCGTTGACAGCAAGTGGACTGGTCGTGTGTAGTAATAGAATGGATATTAAAATCCTCAGATCTTAGATTCAAGTGATTCAAGTTCTCACGTGAAGCTAAGACATAGATCTACAACTTTATAGAAGAACACGTTCTCAGATTCTGCAGCCAAAATACAAAATTATTGCATTTTCTTCCAGCTGATTTCTCTATTGTTATGATTTTTACCTTGAATTCATTTAAAACACAAATCAAAGCCACAAGTGGTAAAATTCATACATATTTGAACCTAAACCATGAAATTATTGACCTCTCAAATGTGTAAAACTCACACTTATCAGTTGTGGAAGGGACGTAAGCCTAACGTCTCATATTTTCATGTATTTGGTTCAAAATGTTTCATTCATAATAATGGATCCCACAGCCTAAAGAATTTTGATCCTAAAGCGGATGAGGGAATCTTTCTAGGCTATGCCAAGAATGGAAAGAGTTTTCGCATCCTAAATAAGATCAAATCGAAGGTTGAAGAATCCATTCCTGTTGTGTTTGATGATGCTAACCAAGAACCGAGTAAGGTTAATCCTGATGATGTAGGAATTGAAGATATTGCCTAACAAGCGTCACAAATTAACCTCAGTGATGATAGTGATGATGACGCTGATGATGAGATCTTTCTGCCTATTCCTAAGGTTACTCGTGAGGTTACAAATGATGATAAAGTCAGAATCGCTGATGATCATGAAGAAAATGATCATCAAGAGCAAACTGGAACTGTCAATAATGAAGCGACTGCGCTAGAGACAAATAGGGATCAAGCGACTGATGACCAAGAGTCTCTCAACCTTTTTCAACCAGACCGTAAATGGCTTAGAGATCATCCATCAGAGCTAGTAATTGGAGATATGGAAGCACCTGTTAGAACTAGGTCAGCTACAATTAATGAGGCCATGTTCGCAAGTTTCTTATCTCAAATGGAACCAAAGAAAGTGGATGAAGGGCTTAGTGATTCAAGTTGGGTTGAAGCGATGCAAGAAGAGCTTAACCAATTTGAGAGAAGCAAGGTTTGGACGCTAGTACCAAGACCAACTCATCAAGGAGTTATTGGGACTAGATGGGTTTTTAGGAACAAGATGGACGAAGACGACATTGTTATAAGAAACAAAGTGACACGCTAAAAGCTAACGTGCTATGATAGCAAGTGCACTAGTCGTGTGTAGTAATAAATGTGGACGAAAAGTCCGGGTTGTCGAACCACGGAGACTTGAATTCTAGTTTATGATTTTATACAAAAAAAACAACTACAATAAAAGTAACTTAAATGTAAAAACGTGTACAATAAGAACAAGGTTATGCAAATGAATTAAAACCAATTATAAAGGTAGACTAAGGCACATGCTAGGTCCAAATTGATCAAATATACTTGTAAAGGCTCTTGTTGTAGAATTACTCTTATATTGTTATGGTGAAAACTCCTAAGGTAGAGAATAACCGATGTCTCACGTATAAATTCCTATACTTAGATCGTGATTTCCCAAATATCCCTATCCGGAAATCGAACCACTAAACATGCATTAATGTACTAGAGTTCACTCGATTTGAATCGAACGACTTCACCCGGGAATCTTTACCTATGTCTAGGGCAGTTCCTCATTAGTTGGGGGTCATAATGTGAATTTCTTGCACCCTAAATCAATTTTCTCCCGAAATATTAACCTAGGCATAAGATTCTAACATATAGTGATCAAGTATATGCAAGAAAGACAAAAACACAACTCACATCACATAACAATATAAGAACAACCTCAACAATCATCTATTGTAAGCATATATCACAATTTGGCCTTACATGGCCCTAGTCTTACGAATTTAGTTCATAATTGAAAGCATAAAAGACATAAGAGGAATATTCATAGACATAAATGAAATGAAAAGCTCTTAAAAACTCCCTAAATGGTGAATGATGATGGATCTTGAAATTGAGCCTTCAATCCCCAAGCTCTTTTCCTTCCTCTAGTTTTCCCCTCTCTCTCAATGATGAAGAATGGTGATGAATGATGGTGAAATCAGATTAGGGGCTGCCCCCCTCTCTCATTTCATTGATAAGAATGCAAGAGATGATTGCCTTTATAGGTGTATATTCTCCTCCCTCCCATGTGTTGTCCCTCTCTTGTGTCCTCCATTACTCTAAAGTATGTAGTATAAAATTCCATAAAGTAAATCTACCAAGAAACAGACTTATAGCAACCCCTCAACACATGTGCTAACATTTTGGTTTTAAACAGTCTTCCCCACAAAAGATGCTGAACTTTTGGCTAAAAGTAATCAAATTCCGGACGACGCGGCGCCCAGGCGTGGGTATTTTGGCGCCTAGGCGCGGTTTTGCGAAGTCTGGGCAGTTTTCTTGTTTTTCTGCGCAGAAATCGTATTTCCTTCATAACTCTTTTCACAGACCTTCGATTTGGATGATTCAAGTTTCCACGTGTAGCTAAGACATAGAGCTAAAACTTTGTTGAAGGAAACTGTGTCCAATTCGGTCTCTAAATGTACAAATTGTGCGCTCAACCGTGGCAAGTGTTACGAAATCCGCGCCCAGGCGTGGATATGATGGCGCCTAGGCGCGGGAGTGCGAAGCAAATCCTCGAAACTGGATGTCAGATGCGCCTGGGCGTGGTTGGAAGGGCGCTTGGGCGTGGTAAGCCGAATGTCTGAACCGTTTTCTTGATTTTCAGTGCAGCAATCGTGTTTCCTTCGTAACTTTCTCCACGGACCTCGGATGTGGATGATTCAAGTTGCCAAGTGAAGCTAACAAAGAGATCTACAACTTTGTTGAAGGAAACTTCCTCAAATTCGACATCAAAATATACATAAATTCTGTATTTGCGCGCGTTATTCCTCTATTGTAGTGATTTTCCACCTTTACTCGATAAGCACACAAATTAAACGCAAATGTGGTATAAATCATGCATAAACCAATACAAATCCAATAAATATGAGGCTCTAAAATATATAAATTCACACCCTATCACAAAGCCAGACTAGTCGCTCAGGGTTATTGTCAAGAAAAGGGAATGATTTTGATGAGACATACACCCTAGTAGCCCGTCTTGAAGCAATTCGTATGTTTCTAGCGTTTGCCGCATTCAACAAATTAACGGTGTATCAAATGGACGTGAAGAGTGGATTCTTGAATGGTAAACTCCAAGAAGAAGTCTATGTGGAGAAACCTCCAGGATTCATCAACAACCATGGAAAAAGTATGGTCTATAAGCTGGATAAGGCACTCTATGGCCTTAAACAAGCACCAAGAGCATGGTATGACACTCTCTCTATCTTCCTTATAGGTAAAGGCTTTTCAAAAGGCAGCGTTGACACAACGTTATTTAAAATTACCCATAATGAAGATATTCTCTTAGTCCAAATTTATGTTGATGATATTATATTTGGTTCTACAAATAAGCGATTGTGTGAGAAGTTTTCGAAAATGATGCAAGATCAATTTGAAATGAGTATGATGGGTGAATTAACTTTCTTCTTAGGATTACAAGTTAAACAACTCCCTAATGGAATATTTATAAACCAAGTTAAATATACAAAAGATATGATTAAGAAATTTGGTATGAAAAATGCATCATCTTCAAAAATTCCACTGAGCCAAACGCTTAAGTTAGATAAAGATGAAAGTGGAAAGAAAATTGATATCACTAACTATAGAGGTATCATTGGATCACTTCTTTATCTTACCGCTAGTAGACCAGATATTATGTTTTCGGTATGCACGTGTGCACGCTTTCAACCTGATCCTAGAGAATCACACTTAAATGCTGCCAAGAGAATCCTTAAATACCTAAAAGGCACGCAAAATGTGGGCTTATGGTATCCACGGGACTCTCCTTTTGATCTAATTGGTTATTCAGACGCAGATTTTGCAGGATGCAAAATAGATAGGAAAAGTACTAGTGGTATATGTCAATTTCTAGGTGATAGACTAGTTTCGTGGCATAGTAAGAAACAACAATCCATAGCAACTTCTACCGCTGAGGCAGAATATGTAGCCGCTGGGAGCTGTTGTGCGCAAATTCTTTGGATGAGGCAACAACTTAGAGACTATGGAATTATCCTAGGTCCTACCCCAATCCATTGTGATAACCAAAGCGCTTTAGCTATGACCCAAAATCATGTCCTTCATTCTAGAACTAATCACATTGACATTAGATATCATTTCTTGCATGACCATGTTCAAAAGAAAGATATCTCCATGCACTTCATTGCAACTGACAAACAATTGGCAGATATCTTCACCAAAGCGCTCAACGAACAACGCTTTCTCACTTTGAGAAGTGAATTGGGTATGATCGATTTAAACGCTTAAATCATAAAGCAACATATTTAAATAGGCATATAATTTAGGGGGAATCCACCTTATGTTTATGTCTAAAGCGTTTTGACAAAATCTGAAATAAGTTATCAATTTTAGGGGGAACTTTAAAATTGTACTTATAGCAAGTTATAAGCGACTGTGATCAAAAATGATTTAAAATTAAATGCATTAATCACTAGCGCTTATCTTTATGCATGACAAAGTCAATCTTTAAATAAAATTGTCATTTCTAAATTCAAGCGATTGACTTTATCACAAACTTTACAAAATTAAATTTTTGTTCTCCAAAAGTCTTCAGCGTTAAAGAAATTCCCACGATAACGCTAAGAAAATTACTTTAAAATCATGCATAGTTTTCATCGATAAAAGGATCGTCTGTGGATAAGTATAAAAGATTAGATTTGATAACTACCCACACGTGTCTATCAAATCAAACTGACGGTTATTAACATATATCTAAAAACCGAGACAGTTCAGGTCTGCACGAGTCTGATTACGTGTCAGTGTACTATCAGGCGCGTGTATTTCACGCTAAAAATTTCAAATCTTTTCAAACATTTTTCAATAAATTTGGAAACTACGGATCCAAAATTTCGCACTTTTTGGTAACTGATAAACTATTTTACCGCACTTTTTGCATCCGTATTTTCCTAAAAACGTATCAGATTTGACTCCTTTCAAAATTCAAACTCTTTGACTGTCCACGTGTCAACATCGTAGTTATTGAAACGATAATTTTTCCCTCTATTTAAACCCTTCAAGGTCTTTACAGTCAGATTTTATCACTTTCACAAATTCTCTCTGCTATAAAAATCTTCATCTTTCTCAAGGAAAATATTCCTCTCTCTCTCAAAAAGCTTTCAAACTTTCAGCAATGGCACCCAAAGTTGCAAAATCTTCCAAATCATCCAAGTCAGCTACCGGAAAAACTTCCCGTGCTGAAAAACCAGTCACTATTAACGCCGAATTTCTGGTTAACTGGGACTATCTATTTGAAAACCAGAACTTTCCTCTTCGAACGATTCTTCCACTCGTTCAAGAATTTGGTTTGAGAGATATGATCACTACTATTTTCAACTACTTTGAAGATGAATCTCTCCACTTTTTCAACAATGCCCAGATTTGTGAAGACGGCAATTCCATATCCTGCGTCTTCCCCTTCGCCAAAGAGACTTTTGTTCTTACTCCTTCCTTGATTTATTCATTATTGGTTCTACCCAATGATGGCTCTGAGGTGGAACACGTCAATCTCGGAGATGCTACAAAAGTCTGGGAATTGGTCAAGAAAGACGATGTCGTTACTGCATACGAGCCGAACTTCAAGAAGAACGACATGAAGGGAGAATATGTTATTCTCGCAGACATATGCTCCAAGATGATCGAATGCAGGAAAGGGACATTCGATAAAGTTACAAACCTCCAGTACAAGATGATGGTGGCTATTCTGACCAAATTGAAGGTAAATTAGTCTCTCTATGTTTTTAATCGCTTCAAGGCAGCGATGGCCAAGTCGGTGAATCCCAAGCCTTATGGGATTGTGCTAAGTCGTATTCTTAGCGCTTGCGGTTATACAAACTCTTCGGGCAAGAAGATTCCAGCGACAAAATTCTACGGAAAGAAAATGATCCGAGAGCTGCAAAAGCTAAGGAAGCTAGGTGGTGCAGCTGTTCCAAAAGAAGAGCGTGAGCGACTTCGTGCATTAGGAGTTGTTCGTAGTGATGATGAAGATCAAGCGTCTTCCTCCTCATCCTCATCCTCTTCATCCGAAGAAGAAGTGGTGCTCAAGCGACCTAAGAGAAAGATAGCTCTCAAAGTCACTGAGCCATCCAAGCTAGCAAAGAAACAGAAGCCTGAACCCAAGAAGAAGAAGCCGGAGCCCAAAAAGAAGCAGAAGATCCCTTCTCCTTCTCCCACTCCTAAATCTCCATCGCCTCCTCCAGCGTTTATCTTTTCCATTCCCGAGGAAGAGGAATTCATAGAAGAAGAAGTACCGCTTGCACGAAGACGTACTCCTCTTTTTACTCCCGCAGCCTCCTCTAGCGCTCCAGCGAAACCAGCGCTTAGAGAGTCAGTGAGCGTTCCTCCTTCTGACGCTGTTCCAGAAATCAGCTCAGATCCTTAAGCCGCTACTCAATCTGAGAGGCTTTCTAGTTTTCAGGGTAAGTATTTGCTAAGCAAATTAGTATATCCTTTCCTCGTTAGTTTCTAACGCTAGGATAAAAATTCTTTCAGCACAATGTCAAGCCGATATTCAATATGTTCTCAACACCCTTGAAGAATTAGATATTCCCATTCATGCTGATCCTCTAACTTCTTTTCTCGACTTAGATCCAGAAAAAGTTGTTCCAGAGCCTGAGGAACCTGTCCCAGAAACAAATCAAGCGACTGAAATAGTCGATGATATTCCTCAGGGTAAGCGATTTAGTCTTTTCTATCTTTCTACTTAGTGGAGATTTTGCTTGCTTTTCTCAATCGCTTACATGTATCAGCTCAAGATGTACCTCCAGAGGCACCAATCGCTGATGCCCCTCTTTCATCCAAGATTCCAGTTGAAGTGGATGTGGATATGGCAACTGTTGTGGATATCGCTAAGGAAGCATCTCAAGCCCTTCCTGACGCTGAAACATCATCAGCCAGTGAAGCGACTTTAAACGCTGAGCGGTCGATAAAAGTGGCCCCCATCCCAATAGAAGCGATTTCCATTATTCCTACGCCAACGGGACCTCCTCCTCGTGTCATCGATTTCTTCCCGCGCAGATATTCTCCAGATGTTGAATTTTATTATGCCGCCAGAGAACGAGACACTCAAACGCTTGCCGAGTTGGAAATACAATTTCAAACAACTCTCCATCGGCCTGATTTGTCCAACTCTCTCAAGTTTGAAATCTTCGAGCGTATTGCCGATCTAAGACTATATAACTTGGAGCGTCTTCACTCTCGCCCTGAGTATATTCATCGTCCAGTTGTCAATAGACCTGATCTTGATCTTCAGCGTTTCAATTCAAACGGTCGCTCGGACGAGTCCTTTTATCCTCAGCGCCAAAAAAAGATTGTTTTCAAGAACCCCCACATGGGTGATTGGAACAAGGATCCAGATGAAGACGATCTCAACAAGATAGGCTATTCAGCTCTCCCCTCCGTCGTCAAGTCTCCCCAGAACGCTCTCTCCTAATCCACTCCAGTTATGGAAAGGTAAAGGACCGATTGTTGCGGAGCGCCCAAATCCGGTCAACTCGTGGATAGAAGATGAGGCTCGTGAATATCTCGCCAGATTATGGGCTGATGATTATGATGAAGAGACGGAACGCTTTGAGAAGTTCCTTGCTGCTACCAAAGAGCAAAAGAAAGCGGACAGACTTGGAAAACGGTGGATGATGAATACAGTCAGGTGGGCTGAAGAATTTGTTCGTCATTTCTACACCATTGAAGAATTGATTAGATATCCTTTTTTGTTCAATTTCGGAATAGAGTACAGACGCCGAGGTTATGCAACCTTTTTACTTCAACAGGGTCAGAATATTGCAGGGAATGTTAGCGCTTTGCCACGATATCGACAACCAATCGAAAGCTACATTCGCCAGCAACTTGCCATATACAGCCAAGGTGGACGCTACGTTTTGCATCCTCGTGCCGGGTTTGTTCAACGAGTCTTTCCTGACCTAAATGAAGACACTTCATCAAGTGGACAACCTCTTCTTCCAGGCCAGAGTCAGATTCGTGTGGATATTTCTACTGAACACGCTGAGTTCCACAGATCAATGAGAGCAGTGTTTGGAAATGTCCAAGCGCTGGACATCAGTTTCAATCAATTTTTCGGGTGTTACAATTTCCGATGCTATACTCTTCACCCCGTGCTCTTTAGTGAATCCAATATTCAAGTGGCCAAGATAATCTCGCTAATTAGGCCAGTGGACCAAGAAGCAGCTCAAGCGCTCATGCCTTTGATTTTGGACTTCTTCAACTGTTATACTTCAGGAATTACTTTACCGGAAGGTGTGCAACTTGCACTAAGTACCGAAGAGCGCGAAGACGCTATATTCTTTATCCCGCAATCTAGCCTGATCAGTCCCAGGCATGTGATGGAAGCCCTTGGCCCCCTCTGGGTCATTGGTCTTAGAGAACCTTCTCCCTCTATCGAACTTATAGAAGAAGAAAGTGCTCCTACTGAGGATGACGCTCCACTTACATATTCCTCCAGCGCCCCAGTGGTTGAGCTCCCAGCGATTGCAGATCCTATCATGGATCGAGCGATTGAAGAAGTGCACGCTGAAATTGCTCAAGCGCCTGAAGAACCTTTTATCAGAGATAAATCCAAAGGTAAGGCTGCAGTTTCCTCATCCCCAGAGCGTCCTTCTTCCGATTCAGATTCTAAGAGCGATTCAGAAGCTAGAGATTTTAGAAAGGCAGTCCGAAACTCGCTAACCAACATTGAGGGTTCCTGCTCCAAGATCTTTGAGGCTGCTGATAGGCATATCCGCATAGCGTCGGATACGCGGACTCGTGATATTGGCAACGCTGCAAATAAAAGCACTATTGCTATCATGCAAAGCATATCACCTCTTATCGCTGAGCTCTCATCTGAATTCAACCGTCACTTAGCTCAGAGCGCCCTGACCGATACTGAAAAACACGCTTCATCCGATGCCGCTGCTCAGAGTGTCGCTCAACAAATTGCTCTTCTCATCGAAGAAGTTAGACTCTTGCGCCGCGATGTCGTTGACCTCAAGAACTCCCTTGATAATGTCAAGAAGGAGGAAGATAAAGAAAAGTCCAAAGCGATTTCCAAGACAGATAATAAACAGTGGCGTTCATTGTTCGAAGAATTAGTAAGCATTAAGAAAATGCTATCCAAGAAAAGAAAGCCAAGGTATTATCTCGGAAAGTACGCGCTTCCAGAATTGGACCCCGAGTTCTTAGAAAGCATGGGATTTCCTGCTTATGCCGGACCGCTACAACGACCTATCAATTGGAGACCTTCAAATGATTGACAAAGAGATATCTATCATGACTTAATTCGTGAATTTGGTATTCCACCAAGGGACTGGACGGAAAGGTTGTTAGAACTAAATGAAAGCGCCAGACTTCGTAGACATGATTATGATGAAGTCCAACATACGACAATGATCGATATTGATCGTCTCTTGTTGGAACTAGCATTAGAAGTTCTACAAAGCGAAGCAAGAGCGAAGCGACAGAAAAAGTGATTGGTTTCCTTTTATGTTTTATCCTTTTTGTTTTTATTTTCATTTATGTTTTTCCTTCAGTGTAAAACATGTATGCTTTAAATTCTCTCAATGAATGAATGTTTTAACACTGAAACATCTTGTTGAAGCTAATCTAATTTTAGCTAACTTTACTAACTTTTCAAACGCTAACTTATATTTCTTTAGGCCTTTTCTTTTAAGTAACTCTTAAATTATAAAAAAGTTATAAGAGTCTTAACATCATCAAAAAGGGGGAAATTGTTAGGAAATTTCATGTTAGATGTTTTGATGATGACAAGATAGGATTCAATGTTAGACCCCAAAAATACAATGTAAGTTTCCGTTTTTCATAGAATGATGTATAAGCGTTTGAAAGTTGTAATTCATTATAGGCTTGTAATTTTTTTCTTTGTAGAATTTAGACTAAGTCTTAGCGACTGAATCGCTAGTAGAATTCTAGGTGAGTCTATTAGAGAAGAAGTTGAAGACCAGCGTCTGAAGTCAACCGGAGATAAAGATTTTCTTCTTAGCGTCTGTCAAACGCTAAAAGATTTCATTTCAGGATTTATGGATCAGCGCTCGAAATCCCTCAAGCGACTTATGTCAGATTCACCTGAAATAAATCCTCAAGTCATGAAGGACTTAAATGCAATCATTCAACGGGCATTTATTTCCAACGGGAATTAAATTCAAAATGCATTAAATGCCTGATAAGAGCATTAAATGTGATAAGCAAATGTGACTTGTGGACAAGCCACCTTTTGACCAGACTGTCAGGAAAATTCAGAATTTCAGCTGCTCCCGTCCAATCGGCTTCAGCGAATTTTCAGGAATGTCAGAGAAAAGGTATACTCACGCGCCCCATGAGAGGCACGCTCCTACATGTGTCCAACGGACAGATCCCAAGAAATTGCCTATAAATACCTTACCCCAGCAAACCCTAAATATACACAAGATACGTACGGAAAAGAGAAGAGAAACTATTTCCAAAAATCTTACGCACATTTTCTAAGAAAAAGCTTAGAAACTCCATAGCCAAATCGTTCAAGCTTTTTATCTACATTCCAACAGTTACAAATATCTCAAACATCTTCCAAAGAAGAAATTCAAATTCCAACTGAGATATTCCAAGTTGTTCGATCTATTCAAAAACAAATAAAAACCCTAGTGACAAACCTCAACCTTTCATCCGAGTGAGAAAAGTTGTTGAACCCTTTCAGGCAGTATTTCTGAGTGAGAAAAGCTTGAAGAAGACGATCTTCATTGGTGCTGAAGTCTGTGTGATCAAGGAGCCCAAGATCATTTTCACCCTTTTACTATTGTGTAGAAGACTCTGTGTGACTCTTCGAAAATCATTCTAGTAAATTCCTCCAAGTGAAAACGGAGAAGAAGGACGTAGCTGGGATTACACCACCCAGTGAACCTTATATATCTTGTGTCATTTATTTCATTTGTCGTATTATTATTATTATTTTTATTACATCATTTATCTTTGAAAGAGACAAGTTAAAGTGCAAAGCGATTAAGTTAACTAAAAGAACGCTAAAACTCATTTCCGTTGTGCTAACCCTGATTAAGCGATCTAAGCGTTGCCCTACTTTAGTAAACTTCTAAAATCACTAAGTCTAAGTTAACTTTTCTGAAGTGATAAGTCCATATTTTACAGTATTTTATGCCCCATTGTAATATGATTTGATCGTTGCTTTGATCACTTTTTATCCCTCATAATGCTTTGATTGGTATAGATTTTGTTTTCTAGGATACAAGTTGATTTACGCATGAAAGACGAGAAAGGAGATCCAAATTGAGCTTGAAATTGAAGAAGAAACAAAAGAAGATAGTTGATGAAAGATTTTACACAATGCTCAAATAGACACGAGATTTTCGTCAACTTACAGCCCGAATCAGACTAATGTTTCTTCTCCAATATTGTAGAGCTTTGTCTTAGCTTCGCGTATCAACTTGAATCACTTCAATCCGACATTTGTAGAGATATTTATGATCAAAATACTAAAGCTGCGAATTTCACGTTAGAAGACCGCGGTCCGAAAATGCAGTGCCAAATTAGACCGCGGTCCAAGACCGCGGTCCACTTTCCCGATCCCTATTTTTTTATATCCGCCGTTTTTGGTCTTTATAACACATTCTTCACTCACCTAAAGGCTGAAAATGCTCTAAAACACCAAGAGGGAGCCATGAGAAGTCCTAAGAAAGCTTGAAGAGCCATCATCATCCTCATCATCATCATTTTCATCATCAAAGCTTGGATTCACACTTTATAATAGGGAGTAATTCAACTCTTTCTCTTGATTAGTATTTTAATTATGTCTTGTAGAGTTGTTGAATCACTTGTTGTTGTAAGTATGAGCTAAGTATTTTTGTGATTGGGTTATGTGAATACTTTGTGATGTTTTGTGTTTAATGAATCATTAATTTTCGGATTTATTACATTCTTGTTACATGTTTGATTTTGTGCTTAATGCTTGCATATGCTTGATCACCATGTGTTTGATAAAATGCTTTGTCTTGAGACCGAGAGGAGATAGATAAAGGGAGATCGAAAAATCAATCATCATAACGTAACAATTGACTAGAGATAGAATCGATTGCGTTGTGTGACTTTTTGTGATAAGATGACCCGATTGAATGTAGGATCTTCGTAAACAAGGAATTCCTTTGAACCTAAATGCATGTTAGTTAATTCAATCTTCACTATAGAGATATAGGAAGTTGTTAACTAGTATAGGCTTGTTATTTCAAGAGATTGAATAATAAATACATTAGGGGGTTTCGCCATAACAAGAACGTTCTAAGAATCCGAATAATTGAGAGTTCATGAACATAGAATAGAACATAGTAGGATCATAACCCAATCACCTCTTTCCATTCGATTTATTATCTTGTTTATCACATAGTTGTCTTTGATTATTTTCATAGTATAAACACCTATCATCTTATAAATTGATTTAGCTTAGAATTAGATAACATAGCAATTACGAGCATTGAATCCAATTGTCCCTGTGGAGACGATATACCCCGGGCTAAATAGTCCACTTTATTACATTGCACGACCTAGTAAACTTGCTAGGAATTCGCGTGTCAAGTTTTTGGCGCCGTTGCCGGGGACAATTGCGTTATTTACTATTGTAATTCACTTATCTATTCTAAGACTAAGTTGCTGTTTTTGCATTTTGGTTTGCTGTTTTTGCGTTTTGGTTTACTGTTTTTACGTCTAAAGTTGCTGTTTTTGTGTCTTAAGTTGCTGTTTTTGTGTTTTAGTTGCTGTTTTGTTATTTTGGTTTGCTGTTTTTGCATTCTAAGTTGCTGTTTTAGCATTTTGGTTTGCTGTTTTTACATCTTGAGTTGCTGTTTTTATGTTAAAAGTTGCTGTTTTTGCGTTTTGGTTTGTTGTTTTTACGTTTTAATTTTGGTTCTTTTGATTCTATTGTTAGGTTGACTTCTTTTAGTAGTGCATGACCCGCACATCTCAAGGAAACCTTGAAGATTTTGATTCCGAGATCGAGCGCACTTTCAATAGAAGAAGACGAACACAAAGCCAAAACGAGAATCAATTTGAGGCAATGGAAGGGAACAATCCCGTTAATTTAGAGGACCCGGGAATTCAAGCCTTGATTCAAGCCGCTGTTGCTGCCACATTAGCACAAAGACAAGAGCAAGCTCCCCGTCCTTTACGTGATTATATGCAACCCACTGTTCATGGAGCCGTTGGTGCTATTGTACTACCCACGGTAGAAGCAAACAATTTTACAATCTCACCGGCTATTCTTCAACTCATTTCCAATGAACAATATCGGGGTACGGCGGATGAGTCACCACATGCTCACATTACCAAGTTCCTTAGCTATTTGAGCACATTTCGACAAAATGGAGTGACCGATGCTGCTATTAGAATGAGACTTTTCCCTTTCTCATTGAGGGATAAAGCAAGAGCTTGGCTTGACTCATTGCCAACGGCATCCATTCATACTTGGGACCAGTTGGTGGAAAATTTTTTGAGTAAGTATTTTCCACCGGGGAAAACAGCCGCTATCAAAGTCGAGATACAAGGTTTTCGACAAATTGAGGGAGAGTCACTCTATGAAGCACTTGAAAGATTCAAGGAACTTCTCCGAAAATGCCCTCACCATGGTTTTGCGGTTTGGACTCAAGTGACCATCTTTTATCAAGGCCTTGGACCCGGCCTTCGCACTCATCTTGACGCAGCTGCGGGTGGTTCACTCATGAATTTACCACCACAAGCGGGTTGGGAAATGATCGATAGAATGTCGGAAAACAACTACCAATGGCCTACCGAGAGAGTAATACTTCCAAAGAAGACGAGTGGAGTTTATGAAGTGGAAGCTTCCACTTCACTAGCTAATCAGGTAGAACTTTTGCACAAGAAATTGGATGCAATGAATTTCTCGGTAAGCCAAGTGAAAACGTTGTGTGAAAATTGTGGTGGAAATCATCACCTTACGGAGTGTCAACATGGCAGTCAATCTTATCAATCCGAATGTGTTGAAGATGCAAATTATGTGCAAAATTCGAATAGGACAGAAAACGACCCATTTTCAGAAAAATATAACCCGGGGTGGAGAAATCACCCGAACTTCTCATGGAGTAACAACAACAATGTGGTGAAGCAACCTCCCGGGTTTCAAACACACGGTGATAGACCGCCATTTCAATGCCAAGGGGGTTTTCAACCCAACACATTTCACAAACAAGGAGGTTACCAACCACAGGAAAAGAAACAGAGTTTTGAAGAATTGATGCTCCAATATGTAAAGAAAACTGATGAATATATGAGGAGAAATGATGAACGGTGTCACAACCTTGAAATTAATGTGAGCAGCATACAAACTCAATTGGGACAATTAGCTAGTCAACTTTCAGGTAGAACACCGGGATCACTACCTAGCGACATTGAGAAAAACCCGAAAGAACAGGTTCAGGCCATCGCATTGAGAAGTGGTAAAAACGTTGGTGCTGAAAATCTCCAAAAATCCGACTTGAACCGTGGCACTACGCCGCGGTCTGACATTCCAGTGTCCAATTTTTCAGAAGAGGACCGCGGCACTGAGCCGCGGCACACCATCTCGGACAAGCAGTTTTCTGAACAAGACCACGGCGCAAGACCGCGGCATAACTCCGAACCGCGGCCTAATGCCGTGGCACAGTCACCTGTTTTGGAAAATGACGAATCTGCTTCCCGCACCGCTCCTGAACCTGTACAGCCACGACCACCTTTTCCTTTGGCACTAAAAAGGGGGAAACTTGATGCTCAATTTCTCAAATTTATAGAAATGTTTAAACAATTGCGCATTAACATTCCTTTTGCAGATGCTATTCTCCAAATGCCAAGCTATGCTAAATTTCTCAAGGAAATTCTTTCGAACAAACGCAAGCTTATAGAACATGCAACCGTTGCACTCACTGAGGAATGTTCCGCGATACTTCATAATAAACTTCCCCCTAAGCTTAAAGATCCAGGGAGTTTTACAATTCCTTGTCAAATTGGTTCTATCAATTTTCCTAAAGTTCTATGCGATTTGGGAGCGAGCATTAACTTACTTCCATTCTCACTTTTCAGGAAATTAGGATTTGGAGAGCCAAAGCCCACCACCATTTCACTCGAATTAGCTGACCGATCCATAAAGTATCCAAGAGGGATTATAGAGGATGTCCTCGTAAAAGTTGATAAGTTCATCTTCCCGGTGGATTTCATAGTCTTAGACATGGAGGAAGACGTGGAAATGCCTATCATACTAGGTCGACCTTTCCTAGCTACATCTGAAGCCATTATTGATGTCAAGCGTGGTAGGCTCACATTTTCGGTTGGGGAAGAAACGGTAAGCTTTAATGTTTTCAATGCCTTTAAACCGTCTTCTTCAACTAATGGTGTTTCTCAAGTTGATTCTATCAGAGGAGTTCAAAGATCGTTTAAGGAAAGTGGTAGCAAGATGACCTGGTCAACAACACCCATGAAGGAGAATCATGAAACTGACCCTAATGGTATTGGTTAAGAGCATAAAAGGAGTCGAGCTAATGACTTAAAACAAGCGCTTCGTGGGAGGCAACCCACGTTTTACATGCTTTCTTTCATTCTCGTTATTTTTTTCTTTTGTTTTGTTTCTTTCGTTTTAAGTGTTCTTAGTTGTTTTGATGATGTTTTTTGTCTCTTCTTGTTTTTCTAACTTCACAGCTAGCTAGGCGTTATTTTTCAGACTCTTCGCCTTGTTGCTCTTTCGCGTTTTGGACATCACTTAGATTCAAATATCAGGGACGTCTTTCTTTCCTTTACTTTACATGAGTTTGTCCACTCATTGGGGACAATGTGCTAGATTAGTTGGGGGGTAGACGTCCATATTTTATTGTGATGTGGCGAATTGGTGTAACTTGTGCTCATTTGTTAAGATTCATGCTTGATTTGGGATTAGAAAAATGTGATAGTCATTGATTTCATGTTCATGATTTGTTATACTTTTGCTTGGAGCATGATTCGTTTGAATATCTCTACTTCATCTTAGAAGAAATCATTTGTTGTAATTTTTCTGTGAAAGCCTTTTTAGCCATGCTTATGTGAATTGTTGGGGATTTAAAGCATTGAACTTTCAATTTTGTCAATTTTGAAGTGTGTGTTGAGTGTGCGAAGTCATGAAATGATTTAGGCCATCTTTCATTTTCTTTAACCTTACAATTGGCCTTCACGATAATACATAATCTCTCGACCTTATTTTGAGCATTATAGATAAGAATGGAGTGTGCTAAGTACACTAAAAACCACCATTCGCTTTCCTTTCGAAAACCACACCAACCACCTTTTAGCCTAAAAGAAAGAAAAACAAAGTATATATCCCAAGTAAGAGAGCATATAACTTCATATCATTTGGCTTTAATTTGGGTTTACGCTTTGTTTTAGGTATCGAATCTCATGGATTAATGGGTTAAGAGTTGTGTTGGTTCGTGATGATGTTGAGAAATTTTGAGGTCTTGAGTTTATGTGAAATCAAGAGACGAAAAAGAAATGTTGTAAGTTGGCTAAAGAGTCGAGACATTGGAAGTTACCGAAAAATATATTATGTGAGCTCTCTCTCGACTTGGCTACGAACTGAGCTTCAATGTGATTTATTTGGTTTGGGAATCATTTTTCCACCCCTAGCATCAAAAGAAACAAGTTTTGGGGTTATGAGTTCAAGGGGAAAAGAAATCAGAAAGCTATAAGTGGCGAGATGTGGAGATTTATTCGGTTGATAAGTGAGTGTTTAGCTCGATGATATTGAGTTGTATGCTTTCTTGAGTTTAGTCACTTTATCCATATATTCCCGTCCAAGCCATTACCTAGCCTTACGTTACACGCCAAAAAGACCTTTTGATCTTGACTTTCACATTTCATGCACACCGATAGGTTAACAAGTTTTGAAGTGTTTTAATGTTTTTATTATCTAATGAGTTTGCATAATCTTGTTTAAAGTGTGCTCTTGGCATAAAAATGGATATGGAGTTCATGATTTTGAGATGGAATCGAAGATGTTTTGGAGGCTTTCAAATTGTTGAGTGTTCTAGGTAAAGTGTATCTTGTCATAATCATTTTCGAGGGTTTAATTCGTGTACGTGCTTGATTATTGAGACATGAAACCTTTCAAGATCCCAAAGCAAGTTGTAAAATCTGAACTTATGAGTACTTGTTCGCCATTTATTGATCGAGACGATCATAGCCTAGTTGGGGGGTAGTTGATAAGTCCATATTTTACAGTATTTTATGCCCCATTGTAATATGATTTGATCGTTGCTTTGATCACTTTTTATCCCTCATAATGCTTTGATTGGTATAGATTTTGTTTTCTAGGATACAAGTTGATTTACGCATGAAAGACGAGAAAGGAGATCCAAATTGAGCTTGAAATTGAAGAAGAAACAAAAGAAGATAGTTGATGAAAGATTTTACACAATGCTCATATAGACACGAGATTTTCGTCAACTTACAGCCCGAATCAGACTAATGTTTCTTCTCCAATATTGTAGAGCTTTGTCTTAGCTTCGCGTATCAACTTGAATCACCTCAATCCGACATTTGTAGAGATATTTATGATCAAAATACTAAAGCTGCGAATTTCATGTTAGAAGACCGCGGTCCACGACCGCGGTCCGAAAATGCAGTGCCAAATTAGACCGCGGTCGAAGACCGCGGTCCACTTTCCCGATCCCTATTTTTTATATCCGCCGTTTTTGGTCTTTATAACACATTCTTCACTCACCTAAAGGCTGAAAATGCTCTAAAACACCAAGGGGGAGCCATGAGAAGTCCTAAGGAAGCTTGAAGAGCCATCATCATCCTCATCATCATCATTTTCATCATCAAAGCTTGGATTCACACTTTATAATAGGGAGTAATTCAACTCTTTCTCTTGATTAGTATTTTAATTATGTCTTGTAGAGTTGTTGAATCACTTGTTGTTGTAAGTATGAGCTAAGTATTTTTGTGATTGGGTTATGTGAATACTTTGTGATGTTTTGTGTTTAATGAATCATTAATTTCCGGATTTATTACATTCTTGTTACATGTTTGATTTTGTGCTTAATGCTTGCATATGCTTGATCACCATGTGTTTGATAAAATGCTTTGTCTTGAGACCGAGAGGAGATAGATAAAGGGAGATCGAAAAATCAATCATCATAACGTAACAATTGACTAGAGATAGAATCGATTGCGTTGTGTGACTTTTTGTGATAAGATGACCCGATTGAATGTAGGATCTTCGTAAACAAGGAATTCCTTTGAACCTAAATGCATGTTAGTTAATTCAATCTTCACTATAGAGATATAGGAAGTTGTTAACTAGTATAGGCTTGTTATTTCAAGAGATTGAATAATAAATACATTAGGGGGTTTCGCCATAACAAGAACGTTCTAAGAATCCAGATAATTGAGAGTTCATGAACATAGAATAGAACATAGTAGGATCATAACCCAATCACCTCTTTCCATTCGATTTATTATCTTGTTTATCACATAGTTGTCTTTGATTATTTTCATAGTATACACACCTATCATCTTATAAATTGATTTAGCTTAGAATTAGATAACATAGCAATTACGAGCATTGAATCCAATTGTCCCTGTGGAGACGATATACCCCGGGCTAAATAGTCCACTTTATTACATTGCACGACCTAGTATACTTGCTAGGAATTCGCGTGTCATGAAGCGTCTGACCCAAGCGCTCAGTCATCCAAAGCGTTCAAACCTTTAAAGTGATACGAAATTTTTAAAGCCGAAAAAGATTTCAGGGTCTATTCAACCCCCTCCCCCCCTTCTAAACCCTTTCGTATGCCACTTGGGACCACCAGTGTCATTCTTCCTAACCCATAGGAAGTAGAAGGTTTGTCTTATTATCAAGGACTTTACGTTGTTTATTAAAACCTTACAAATGCCTATAAAAAAAATGTCTTATATTACTAAAAGATATTGTTTAGTTACAAGTCATTGTCCTATAAATCTATCATCTTTATGGCATTTGAGGGCATATACTCTAACAGAAGAACAACTCGAAAATGACCTTGAAATCATAACCAAACAGTTTACCAACCTTAACAAATTTTATCAAGACCTATTTGTCCAGCATCAAAATTTATCAGCCTATTTATCAAACCATAAATAGATAGAAGTCCCCAAAGAAAGTAAGGATAAATCTTTCCAGTTTTTGTCTGTTCGAACCTTTTTTAACCCTTGCCAAACAGTTCTAGCCACCTAAAGAAATTCAAACTATAGTTTGGAAGAAAGCATAAGAAAGTATTTATGCAAAAATGCTAAAGGTAGCTCAATCATCATTAATCAGCAAATAGAAAGAATAAAGCCCGTGTCACATTTACTGCAATAGAAAGGAGAACTTGTTCGCCAGGAAGGAACACTAAAATTTTATACAGTCAAGTCACTAGTACAGAAGAGGTCTGTTACAGCAGTTTTTTTTTTGCACTATTACAGCGGTTTTAACCGCTGTAATACGTATCGCTGTAATTGGTATGTTTACTATTACAGCGGTTAAAAACCGCTGTAAAATGAGCCCTATTACAGCGGTTCAATAACGAACCGCTGTAATAGGTAAATAAAAAAAATTAAGTGTAAAAGCCGTAGCCTGTTACAGCGGTTCAGAAAAGAACCGCTGTAACAGGATACAGCGGTTCGTTGGTGAACCGCTGTAACAGGTTCACTGTTACAGCGGTTCATCAACGAACCGCGGTAACATGAATTTTTTTTTTAGGTTCACTGTTACAGCGGTTCATCAACGAACCGCTGTAACATGAATTTTTTTTTTTTCTATTATAATTTCGGCTAGCTATATCCTTCCCACAAGCTCAAAATTCAATTCATCAATAACACATAAAACAAACCAATTGCTCAACAGAAACAACAAATTCAAATCCAAAATTAATTTCATTCACCAAATAATAATCTCCAATAATTACAAATAATAACGAGTTTACAATAAACCAATATAAACTAATCACTGCTTTTAAATCAAATAAAAATTTACAATAATTTTCAACTTACACCGCCGGCATATCAAAAGCGCATTTAAAAATATATTGTGCCAATTCAGAACGTGCTTCATCAAGTTGCGCTATAGTGTAAGAGGCGTACTGACAATCAGCAAAGTACTGCAAGACAAATATTAAAATCCAACAAAAATGTTTAATAACTTAAAAAGGACATTAGAATTTGACTAATATTAATTAGAATTATGCATACCGCGGGTGGGATTATAGATTCTCCGTGTCTAATAATATCTTTCATGAATTTCATGACGAAGAACCCACAATCTATGGCATTTATTTGAATGGGGCACTACAAATTATATTCAAATCAAAATTGTATTAGATAAACAAATAACTTTTATACGAATAATTTCTTGAAACTATAATTAAAATAATATAATTAAACTAACCTGTATACAACTCCATGTACAGGCCTTGTTTTTTGATTTGATCTTTTGGTTGTTGTTATTTGCTCGAAACATCAACACTGCGCTGTTAAAAACATCAAAAATCAAGGAAATATGTCAATATCAAGCAAATATATATATATGAAGTCTAGTTATAATATATATACTTTAAACTTAATATTAAATATAATGGATACATTTAATTGAATGATAAAACTTACTGATTGATCATATCTTTCATATCACGTCGGTTATTTGGATCAACGTGCAAAGAATCCAAATAATAAACGATCTCTTTAATTGGATCAATCACGAGCAACAACCAGTGGCCCCTAATCAGCATATTCAAAAGAAAAATTTTAAATTAGTTATGCCTACGTAACAAATTTTACAAAATAATAATGTGTCTTTAGTAGCTCACCCGGAGTTGTAAGGTGCAAGAAACAACTTCCCCTCCAGTGCACTAGCTATCATAGTATTTGCTATATATTGCGATTTGTCAACACGCTGCGTGGGAGTAATTCCTGCTACCGCAGATATGTAATGTGGGCTAAGGAACCCGAATTTATTTTGTTTTTGTTCGGGGACCACGTGATTAACCCACAAACACCTACAATTGAGCATAAAATAAATTTGAGTAACAAAAATAAACATAGTTCAAATTAATGCAGTAAAATAATTTAATTAAAAAAAGCTTACTTCTTATTAATTAATATTTAAAAACTTACTTGATGTAAGCAGTAATGATAGAGGCTCCTATCTGTTCTTTATGCACAAAGTCACCGATCTCCTCCCGCCCAATATATTCTGGAAAGGGGATATTGAAGATTTCCTCGGGTATGTCTATCCGGATAGTGTTATCAGCAGCCATCATCCCAAAGAATCTTTCAAGAACTGCAAGTGAATTAGGGCGTGGAGCAGGAGGGTTGGCCACTAGAGGTGTATTTTTGACATGTGAGTGCTTCGTCATCTCTGATTTGCTTTTTCCGACTGATGATTTGGATTTTCCGAGAGACTATAAGCAAAAGAAAACAAAATGTGGGCGTTATCAATGAAAGTATATTTATTAACATTAAACAATTGTTATAATTTAATAATGACTAGCTATTAATAATTACGTGCCGATGCATCACCGACAATCACAAGACTCTTAGGCCAAGCAACCATGTATCCCACAGCCTCAGATACTGTAAACACTCCTTCATCATCGAGAGGGACTGGTAAGGGTGCAATATCTTCAATTGCAATGTCAATCGACACTTTCACGAGGTGGGAGGCTAATGGACATGTATGCAATGTTCTATCCTTTGGTTGATTGTACATTGTTCCTCTTGCCACCAAACGATAACACGGTGTACAAAGTGCTAATTGACACTGCACGACATCCTACATATATATATATATACCATTATATTAGAAAATGTTGTATAGCGTACAGAAATATAGGATTGAAAGTTACATTATCACTAAACAATATGCTTTTCATTAATTACCTGAGGAAGGTCTTTCACTTCTGGGCAGCTATCTTTCAAAGAAACCGCCTCTTCTGTATGTGGCTGCTGCGACCCAAACGCCCTATGCTGGTCAAACTCGCGTCGCAATTCGAATAGTGATTGAGTGAGCATTTGAACCGTGTCTTGCAAGCTATCAATCACCGTATTTTTTGAAGGCTTCGAATCCGAAAAGTAATCTTTTTGGGATACCCCAAAGCCTACACCCCTAACTCGACACGGATGCTCCTTCTTTTTAAGAGCTATAGCCAGTATATCATTCCGGGTCTTCTCGGGTCCACTGTGGCTACCCTCCTGTGATAAGCTTTCCTGTAATAATACATTTAAAAAATACAAAAAATTGTTATTTTAAAATTATTTTTAAAAAAACATACAACACACTATATAACTAAAATTGCAAATAACTCACCATTGATTCCACTACTCTTTTAACATTGACATTATCAATCTTGTTCTGGCTGTCAGAATGTGCAACCCTCCACACTAGTGCTCGTGTCACCTCTGTGACATCTGACCCAGGATCCTTTCTTTTTTGCTTCTATGATAAGAAAATTTGTAAGGAAATAAATTTGATTAGAAAATTTGTAATTAAGGAAATTTGATTAGAATTACAACTTGTAACGAACTACGTACCTCAATATACTCCACTTGAGCATATCCAAGACGTGATGCCCTGTAAGGATATTCAGGTTCCTTTGCTCTTTCCCGATTTTCCTTACGTAGTTGCTGTTCATTATATAATCAAGGCATTAGTCAATGTATATAGTTTCAAATAAATTAAAATGAAATTATAAATTAAAATAATTACCTGAAAAGCTTCACTTTGGCGTATTTCTACAAATTTTGTCCAATCTTCTTGAGATATACGATATTTTTTGGGTGGGCTTGAATTAATGTTCCCATCATCATCCTCTACCCAGATTCTGGTCAAGTAGCTCCTGTAGTTTCGAGCTAGCTTCCCAGCCTCGGCTAAGACGAACTTCTGTCTACTTTTGTCAATATCAAAGGCCAACTGTAAAAAACAAAGAACAAAGTATATAAAAATGTTAATTTAGAGAAAAAAAAAACTACATTTACCAATTAAAAACATAATATATATATATATATAATAACTAACTTACAGCTATTTCATTCCAAATGGCATATTTTATTGCTGCAGGGACGCTGCGCCAATCACTGATAGTAATAGGGACCCTGTCACGAGCTATCACGCCAATGTAACCAACAAAAATTGATTTATTTGGGTCAACTGGTTGACCATGCTCGTTCCAACCAACTTGTAGCTTTATGCCTTTACTTTTGGCCTTTATTACTTTCTTCATTGCTGTAATACCTCTCCGTATCTCACTTTCACACGTGGTTTTGCAGCACCTCCAATCCATCTACAAGATTTCATAAGTGAAAATTCAAATATTTCACAACAACAACACGCAAACAAAATATATATGCATTACTCACATCATTAACCAGTTGGATCATATAAATCCATCAAAAAGTACAAAACCAAATATTGATAAGCTTACATTGGTGTTCGTCGTCGGGTAGTGGCGGAGGAGAGGGTGACTGTGGTGGTATACGGTATCGACCTACAAAGCAAAAATACAGAAGTTAGTGTAACTCATTCACTAATATAATATTACAAGCGGGTTCAATATAATTTACACTTTAACTGCATACTTAACAAAGAGTTCAAATAAGTTACTCATATAATTATCAAATAAGTTCAAATACCTTTCATCGTTTTCTTTTTGTAGCTGGTTTACTAATCTTTTGTGATCCCTCAGTACGACCATTTTGTTTAGTACGCCGACGAACAAATGGATTAATCCATATCCCTTCTTGGTGATCTTCTCGCATATACAATTCATCATCACTGATATCCAAGTCACCGTCACTATTTGTGGATTGTGAACCACCTAAGATAGGATTTCCTCCATCATCTTCATTATATAGGTCATCATCCTCAATACAAGTATTTTTGTTTGCCGATAAAACAATGGACCACCTCTTATCGACAGAATCGGTGACAAAAAACACTTGTTTAGCTTGAGATGCCAAAATGAAAGGTTCATCTTTGTATCCCACCTTTTCAAGGTCTACTCGAGTAAAACCTATTTCACTATCATCGACACCATTTTTATGGTCAACCCACCTACACCCAAATACAGGCACCCGAAACCAACTGTAATCCAGCTCCCATAAACGTTCAATCACCCCATAATATGGTAAAGTGGCATAGATAGGGCTATTATCTTTCGCACTTGAGATATGCATTGCTTCATCTACAAGACTCACCCCACTATTCTGCATTGTACTCCGTTCATCTTGGTCTTTTGTATAAAATGTGACACCATTTATACGATAACCCGAATGACAAAATACGAATCTACCCGGGCCCACCGACAACCGTGCCAATTTATCTGAAACTGAAAGTGAATTCTCATTTTGTTTCTCTTGAATACACTTTCGGAACCAATCGATAAAACTCTTGTTATGTTCTCTTGAAATCCAACTTTCATTTTTACTTGAATTTATTCTCCTAAGTTGGTCCTTGTGCTCTTCAACATATGGCTCAACCTCATCGGTGTTGTGGAGCACATATAGGTGTGCCTGATCCTTTTGTGTGCTAGGAACACTCACTAATTGCTTTCCAATTACGCTTTCTCCTTCTGTTCCCCCCTCCCCACAACAGGAGACTTTTGAAGCTCTGCAGCGTTAGAATCATTCAGATATTCTGTGCAAAATGTAATAGCTTCATCAACTATGTACCGCTCAACAATGCAACCTTCCGGCCGGCTACGATTTTTCACTAGCCTTCATACCTTCATATAACGCTCAGCCGGATACATAGATCTCATAAAAAGCTGGGTCCACAAAGTTGTGTCTCTCTAACCAAGTGAATAGGTAGGTGAGTCATTATATCAAAAACGCGGGTGGGAAATACATTTCAAGCTCACACAAAGTGAGGACAAGTTGTTTCTGAAGTGCAGGCAATTGTTCAGGATCAAACACCTTGCTCCACATTGCTTTGAAGAAGAAACACAATCTAGTTATCGTTTCTCTCACCTTTTTTGGCAGAATGGCCCATAAAGCAATGTAGCAAATGATCCATGATTACATGACAATCATGAGTCTTCTATGCTTTTAGCTTCATCCTTCATTGATACAAGACTGCTAATGTTCGAAGAATACCCTTCGGGAACTTTCACTCCACAAAGAAACTCACATAATGCAATTTTTTCTTTTCTAGATAGCGTGTGAGCTGCTGGAGGTAAATAAGTACGTTTTCCCTTCATTGTTGGTTCCAATTTACTCTCATCTTCATTTCAACTAAGTCCACCTTGCCTTTACTCCATCTTTTTCCTGGCCGGACACATTTAGAAGAGTACCAATGACACTATCAAAATACATTTTTCTCAATATGCATTATATCAAGAAAATGTCTAACATGTAAAGATTCCCATACGGCAAATAAAAAAAATTGACCTTTTTTCCACCCGTTTTGTAAGGCCGCCTGCAAAGTCTTTTCGAACTTGATATCCAAGTCTTTTACATTCTCAAACACCCTTCACCGTCAAACACTTAGGAGCTTGACATTCTTCTATGCTCCATTGAAAGCTTTCTTCCACCGACGATATCGATGTTCTCGATTAAAATCTTCGATGCCCTATGCATATTTCTGAGAGTGTGGGAGTCTATATTGATCTGTACTCTTGACAATATGGGGCATGCACATTGCCCATGTACACCAATACCCTCGAGATTAGCTCTTGCTGGAAAATCATTGATGTACGAAACAACATAACTCTGAAATTGAAGCTCTCTTTTCTAAACCCATCATACACTTTAATACCGGTCTCCACAACTCCTTCAAATCCTCAATTAAAGGGGCCAAGTAGACATCTATATCATTTCCAGGTTGTTTCGGCCCGCAAATTAGTATAGGCATCATAATATGCTCTCGCTTCATGCATCGCGAAGGGGGTAGGTTGTAGATCATCAAAATCACGGCCATGTACTATGTGAGCTACTTTGCAAGCCATGTGGGTTCATTCCATCTGTAGCCAATACAAGGCGTAAATTTCTTGGTTCTTCCCTAAATTCAGGGAAATCATTATCGATCTTTTTCCATTGAGGAGAATCTGAAGGATGTCTAATCTTGTTATCTTCAATCCCTTGTTCAAGCCTTCTATCAGCATACCATGTCAAGTCCTTGGCAAACGCTTCACTACTGTACATGCGTCTAAATCTAGGTATTATGGGCAAATACCATGCTGTTTTGACAGGAGCAGATCCATTCTTCTTGTACCGTGAGATGCCACATTTGGGACACACCGTCAATGATGCATAGTCCTTTCTAAACAAGAGCAATCATTGAAACAAGCATGTATCCTCTCATATCCCATGCCAATTGCAGTTAACATCTCTAGCCTCATAAGTACGATTAGGTAACACATTATCATCGGGTAACATACTTTTTAATAGACCAAGTAAGTCTGTGAAACTCTTATCACTCCACCCATTGTTAGCTTTTAACTTGTAGAGGTTTAGGACTGCTTTCAATCTTGTGAAATTACTACCACTATACAGGGGTGTCTTTGAATCACTTGTCAAATTGTCGAACATCTGGGACAATTTCGCAAATCCTCCTCAATCACATTGGTCATCTCCTCCAAACGATCAGGCTCATAATCATCCATGTCAAAATCTACTGATCGATATGATGTATCACCCAAATCAGCTGAGGTGGCACTGCTTTCACCGTGTCTTGTCCATCGTGTGTAGCTTTTATCAATTCCATTACACACCAAATGATCTTCCAAGTCACGTGGACTAATTCTCTTTCCAAAACAACAACGTAAACATGGACAACTAATCCTAGTCGGATCCGATGCATGCTCAACCGCAAAGTTGATGAATTCTTTCACCACTTTCCCATATTGCTCCGACATACGATCCGCTACAATCCAACTTCGATCCATCTAAATTCTCAATTAATTAAATTAAATAATTTTAATATCAGTTGATAATTAAATTAATTAAAAAAATTTATTTTTAATTTATTTCGCATTATTCTATAAAAAATTCGGCAGAGTTACGACGCAAATATTTCTACCAAGTTCTCAACTTAATCTTCTCAGTGGGTTGTAACCAACAGAAGTCGAATCGACGTAAAAAAAATCTTCTCAACAGGAAAACGACGTAAAAAATACTACCAATTTCAACCACGACAAACCCAACACTCTAATCTTTCACCCACAACGAACACAAAATGATACAAAAATATTGATCACCAGTTGGATCACATAAAACATGATATTTCCAGGCGAACAACTACAAATATTGATCACCAGTTGGATCACATAGATCACATAAAAAACTACAAATAAAGCATCATATTATAAATATTGATCACCAATTGGATCCAAAAGCACATAAAACTACAAATAAATTAAAGCATCACGATATAAACTTTTTGGAGCTTCTCAGTTGTGCAGAAACTTGTGCGCGTCTTCACAAGAAAATTCATAACTAATTGTGGAAAGCTCGGATTCATGAACCGTTTTCTTCTTATGAAACTAGACACATAGGGCTATCCACAAATATATCTCACATACTCAGGAGATGTCTAGAAAAAAGCAGATTTGTATACAAAGTTAGAGAAAAATCTGTCAATTTTCAAAACAGCTGTGCGCGTCTTCACGAGAAAATTCATAACTCGTTGTGGAAAGCTCCGATTCATGAACCGTTTTCTTCTTATGAAACTAGACACATAGGGCTATCCACAAATATATCTCACATACTCAGTAGATGTCTAGAAAAAAGCAGATTTGTATTCAAAGTTAGAGAAAAATCTGTCAATTTTCAAAACAGCTGTGCGCGTCTTCACGAGAAAATTCATAACTCGTTGTAGAAAGCTCCGATTCATGAACCGTTTTCTTCTTATGAAACTAGACACATAGGGATATCCACACATATACCTCACATACTCAGTAGATGTCTATAAAAAAGCAGATTTGTATTCAAAGTTAGAGAAAAATCTGTCAATTTTCAAAACAGATGTGCGCGTCTTCACGAGAAAATTCATAACTCATTGTGGAAAGCTCCGATTCATGAACCGTTTTATTCATATGAAACTAGACACATAGGGATATACATACATATATCGAACATACTCATGAGATGCCTAGAACAAATCAGATTTGCATTCAAAGTTAGTAAAAAATCAACTAGAACATAATAACAAAAATCCACTATATAATTTATAAAACCCCAATTAACATAACATGATATATATAACAATAATTAACAAATTAACATATAACCTACATTATATACATCACAAAATCCTAATTAACATAACATTAATATATAACAAACAAGAAATTAACACATAACCTAAATTTAATATATACATAATATATATATATATAACATAACATATATATATATATACCTATAAAGAGAGAGAGGAGAGTGGTGGGTCACGGCGGCGGTGGCTGCTTGGGCGGCGGCGGCGGCGGTTTGGGGTGGTGGTGGGCGACGGGACGGGGGCGGTTTAGGTTAGCTTGAGAGTGAGAGAGAGAGTATAGAGAGAGAGTAGAGTATAGGGAGAGAGATCGAGTAGAGAGATAGAGAAAAATCAAATGGGGCGGCGGCGGCGGCGGATTGTGGTGGAGACGGTGGCGAGGGCGGTGGTGGAGAGTGAGAGAGATAGTAGAGTAGAGAGAGAGAAAGTAGAGTAGAGAGTGAGAGATAGTAGAGAGAAATGAGGGGGAGAGCTCGGTTTTTGGGGGCAAAAAAGGGGGGGAATTTTTTTTTTTTTTTTTAATTACGTTCGGTTTACCAGTTATAGCGGTTCAGTACCGAACCGCGATAACTGGAAATCAGTTATAGCGGTTCATTCCCGAACCGCTATAAAAAAAAAAAAAAAATTCTGTTCGCGCTATAATAGCGGTTTTTTATCGAACCGCTATAATATGTTTGGAACTATTACAGCAGTTCGATAAAAAACCACTGTAATAGGTACCCAGTTAATATCCATTATAACGGTTCACTTATAAACCGTTGTAATAAGTCTCTCCGTTCAGCGGTTTTCCAAAAACCGCTGTAAAATGTGCGCTGTAACAGGTCTTTTCTGTACTAGTGAGTATTTTCATGGCCTAATGTTCATATAGACAATTTTTAGAGAAGGATGGATAGATGATTATTTTATCAACATACGACAACTACTGAACTTTGGTTTTGTATCAAAAATATTTGTATCAAATCCAGATCAAGTAGTACACTTAGGCAGACAAATATCAGATATTGTCAAGTTTTCATTCAGCCAATGAGCATTCAATCTTCGTTTAGACGTAGCATCTTTACCCCAGTTTGGAACACTACAGGAGTAGAAATGAGGCATTCCTTTGTAACTGTAAATGAGAATTATGAAAGTTGGGAACCCGCTAAATCAAAAATGTTCAGGCTATGCCATGAAACAATAAACCCCTTAGCAGACACAGACGAACTCAAGCTAGCTCTAGAAATAAGAAGAAGGACACAACGACAATAGATGATACTATCTTCAGATTTATCACCAGATTTCCAGCTCATTTTCCAAGCACCTCATCAGAGTCTTTTTATTCCAGCAAGGGTCAGATGCCATTACAGGATTACACCATTGGGAAAAAAAGCAATGACGAGCTTGGAATGTCAAACAAAGTATGATCCAGACTTAGTAGGATCCAGCCGAGATGCATACTAGAAGACAAAGCTTCATCCAAAATAGAAGATCAATAATTCAACTTCAGACAAAGCAATAAATTCAGAGCAGCAATTATTGTACTTTTTACTATTTCATTTTTGGCTAAATGTGGCCATTAATTTTAGTTACTATTTACATCTGCCACCTATGTCCTTTTTTGACAGATTTTTTTTCTTTTTTACTGTGTACAATAATAGCAGGTACTGTAGCCTTTACAGGCAACCTGCTACGTATGTCAAGTTTCTTTTTATTTTGGTTTGTAAAATTTGAAGTCCGGATCCTATATAAGGACTCCTCCCCTCATTGTAAAAACTTGCACCTAACACTCTCCAACCCATACTTCTTGGTTGCTAGAGAGTCTATCCACCTTTCTTGTAATAAAATATCTTCTTTGTGTGCAAAAATTATTTGTAAGTTTTTATATGTTTTATAATTATGCATAGTGAATAAGCTACCCCCAGGGATGGGATTCTCTTATTATTTAAAAAATGTTATAGTTCTCTCATACTCAAAAAACACAAAAATATTAAAAAATCGAAAATACAAAAACATTTAAATTGCTCAAAAATCAATTAAAAAATAAAAAATAAAAAATGATGATGAACTGTAGTAACCTTCTGCCCTTTCATCATCCCAAAAATATGTTTCCGCTGTACAAATTCTTGTTTCCAATAATCTCTGATACTGCTTTGGGAAGATTTTGTTTACCTCTCGGTGTATACCGGTCAGGAGATAAAATGTGAGGGATAATTCCTCCCAGTGTGCAAGCAATCTGGTATCAGAGCAGTGTTCTTGATTTTAAATTATTAAATAAGTTAAAAATATATTTTAAAATTTAAAAGGGTAAGATATGTACTTTACTTCAGATCCAACATAAATCTTCGTTGATGAAGTAATCAGATTTACGAAGCAACCCTCTTACATGAGAATTTTAAAATAGAATACTTAACTCGTTGAATAACAAGAATTTAGTAACACTGTTCATTTTGTATATTTTGGTTACTTTTGTAAAAAGTATTTTTATGTGGATCATTTTATAAGTCCTTAAAAAGAAAGGGACTTATTTGCATAGGGGTGGCATTGGTTGGGTCTGGCCCAAACCCAGACCCAAAATGCATTGGGTCTAGCTCTAGACCCAGGCCCAATGGGTCTAATCATTGGGTCTACTTTTGAGACCCAATGTTTTAGGTCCAGGTCTGGGTCTGCACCCAATATTTTGGGTCCAGACCTAGACCCAATTCTTTCTTGCATGTTTTGGGCTTTTTTTGTGTATTGTTTTTGGGCTTTGTTTGGGTTCTATTTTTTTCAAGTAACAATTATTTCTCACACACACACACACACACATATATATATATATATATATGAATGAGTCATATATATATATATATATAATTTAATGATACATTGAATACACAGTTTCATAATTGGCAGAAAGCTATTAGACACACATTGGTATTAATTTGGCCAACTTTGAATGAGTAATATATATATATATATATATATATATATATATATAATTTACTGGGAATCAAATTTCCCTAAATACCCCTCACAATTGAATTGGATAAAACGTAGAATGCTTCTACAGTCCAAATATTAATTTTCAGTAGTAAAAATGTACTACATAAGCTGTAAACTTGTAATCTTCCATGTGCATCAAATCAAATTACAATATGCATCAAACAAAAATCTTGCAAATGTAAAATTAGCTTAAATTCAACTAAATTCAAATTAACACTAAAATATCCCAAAATTAGGAAGAAAATCTAAAAATAATGATAATAATGAGCAATGAATCTCTAACTCTTTGCCATAACCATAGCATTAGAAGTAGCAGCTACTTCTATAATCAGCCAGTTGACAAATCTGTTAATAATGGTAAATTTTATTAATTTTGTAAATAAAAATTATATTTAAATAAAACAACATAAAAAATGAAAAGTGGGAATAAATTTTACCTTAGGATGTAAAGATTTGCAACCACCACAACCTGGGGAATAAAAATCAGCTATAACCAATCTATCACCAGCATTCAACAAATAATCCAATGCTTGTGTCTATCATTAAGTCAGTTTAATCCTCATCTGCAGAAGACTGAGGAACCACCAGCCTTCTTAGGAAGCAAAAGGTTTCACATAGTTTCCAGCCAATTCCATTACCTGAATAATCAAACAATTATACAGTTAATTCAATGAAAAGAAAAGGTTTCACATAGTTAATTCAAACAATTATACATAGTTTGTTTACCTATACAGTTAATCCTCATCTCAATGCGCTATCTCCTTGAGTTTCAGACAACTCTGTATCACTAACAACTGCATAATACTCGCATTATCACGACATGAAAAGAACAATTATCAACACATTTTAAAGACAAAAAAAAAATTAAATTAAAACCCTTACCATTTCTAGAGTTGATTTGATCCAATCGTCAGCCACCACCAATGCTTCTACCACGGTTGGATGCAAACAAGCACGTGACTCGTCAATGACGCGTCCTCCTACACTGAATGCTATCTTCGCCATAATAGGTAGTCTCAGACTATTAGTTCTCCACCAGTTTAGGATACTAAAGTCCTCAACACTTTGAAAACTAGCCTCCTCCAAATAACTATCCAACTCTGATTTAGGAATGACAGAAGCATTTGACTCGTTGCACCACATATAAAATTCACTTAAAGAAGTACTCGTCTCTAAGTTAATGCCACTAGGAATAGTTGATTGAGTGGCACAACTACCCCCATAGGCAATGAACAACTCCAATAAAGTATCACAGACCCTTTCTATGTATGAATCGGCGTATGAACCATAAAGCTTTTTGTAGTAAAACTCCACCATTTTCATTTTTAACCGAGGGTCAAAAACCACTGCAACCGCTAAACCAAACTACATGTATCCCAGTATTTGTCAAAATTTTCCCTCATCGGATCACACATCCTCCTCACGAAGTCATGATCGCTTTTCCCCCACTCAATCATTTTCAAATTAATCGTACAAATATCAGGGAAAAAGACATTAGAAGTTGGATATTTGCTACCACTGAAGTGATGAGTGGCTTCGTAAAAGTATTTCAAACAGTCATGCACAATTTTCGCCACTTCCCACTCTGACTCGGACGGGCTGAACTGATAATGCCCGTTTATCCTTTATAGATGACAGAATGCTTCTTTCAGAGGTAAAGCCGTCTCAAGCAACAAATAAGTGGAGTTCCATCGGTTGGGAACATCCATTGCGACTTTCCTCTTACCCTCTAAGTTACAATGACGAAGTGCGGTGTCAAACTTTTGAGTCGCAGAAGGGGACTTGTTTAAATACCTCACGGTTTCACGAATTTTCTCAATAAGTCCCCTAATCGGACTCAAACCATCTTGCACAATCAAATTCAATACATGAGCACTGCACCTCACATGTAACAAGTTCCCGTTCAAAGGAATTAATGAATCTTTCAGAAGCCACTCTCTCAACCTTCTCATCATAGAATCATTAGACGATGCATTATCAACAACAACAGAAAAAATCTTTTTATCTAAATTCCATTCCAAGATATTTTCTTTCATAAAATTCAACAAATTATCACCATCATGTGGATATGGAATCTTTTTAAACGAAAGAATTTTTTTTCTGCAATTCCCATTCATCATCGACAAAATGGGCTGTCAAACAACAATAAGCTACGCGAGAGTGATCCGAAGTCCAAATGTCTGTAGTCAAAGACAATTTACACGAAAGTCCATCCAATAAATTTTGTACTTTGACCTTTTCCTCTCGATAAACATCAATGACATCGGATCGAATTGTGTTTCTACAAGGAAGTTGAAAGTTCGGATTCAAACTACTCAAGAAATCCTCGAAGTGTTCATGTTCACCTATATTAAACGGAAACTTGTGCTTTATGCAAGAAATCGTCAATTTTCTTCTACTTTTCATTTGATCGAACTTAAAAGTTGTTCTAGGACTTGTACCTACTAAACTATTGTCTGGTTTGTATTTAGGACATGTTTTATTTAGATGTTTTGTAAGTGAGTAGTGCCGTTATCACCACTAAAGACCCTGACACAATGGTTACATCTAGTTCGTATAATATTATCTATACCTTTCAACTTTGTGAAGTGGTCCCAAATAGCTGAAGCCTTTCTTTTCGTTTTTTGAGTTTCAATAATGATTTCTTCATTAACACCACTGTCACGGGCTTGGTTAGATTCACTATAGGATGTCAACATCTCAAATCTGTGTGAAAAAAACATTCATCACATGAGTTCTATATATATTATAGAAACACTATAATTCACTACATCAATTAAGAAAACTACTTTACAAATTCAAGCTAGAAATCAATTCTTGTATCAATCAAGATTCTCCCAATCTCTTGTCTAATGCATCAATCAAGATTCTTGTTAGCAATTTATATAAACAACCCGTGACAAAACTTGAAGAAGTTGACATGTGGTTAATTATTTGTTTTTTCTATCAAAAAGCAAAAAAGAGTTGAGAGAATTGGTTGCGTGTGTCAAACAGTTCAATCCTCTAGCCTGTGTTTAATAGGGCAATAAAAATACGCAATTTTTTGTTCTAAAAGCAGCGGAAAAACCGAACACAAAATCAAAAGTATTTCTTAATTGTTCCTCAAAATCAAATCTAAAACATAATTTTTGTTCTAAAATCAAAAACACACAAGAAAAAATCGAAAATCATAAAAGTATTCTTCTAAAAAAATGCAAATGGGCTAAAAAAAACAACAAAAATAAAACCTTACCAAGTGGCGGAGGTCACAAATTTGACCCCGCACCATCTCTAAAAGAAACTTAATAACCCCAAAAATGAACCATTCAATATTAAAAACCCCAACATACAAACTCAAATTACCAACCCCTAAAATTCAATTTTCACTCAAAATTAGGGATTTATGAATTCAATTTGTAACGCCCTCAAATTTAATCCTAAAGAATCCAACACGAAAGCGTTATCCTATCTTTACAGAAGTACAAACCAAATTCTGGACACAATTAAACAATTCATCTTATCGGGTCACAACCCCAATACATCAACTAAATAGCTATGCGAACTTAATATACATGAGTCAATCTACATCATTCACCTCTAGGATAGTCCGAGTTTATACTCCGATCCTTCAAGCTAGTTTCACTTCTCGACTTGCCTATAACTGGAAGGAAGAAAGTGAAGTACATAAGCAAAGGCTTAGTGAGCGCCAGTGTACGTGTGAAAGGTGCTTAAAATAGTTTTTAGACCCCAAAGTGATAAATTAATAAGGTGAAAACAATAATAGTTTCTATTTTTCAAACGCTCATTAAAAAGGAGAGTAAGAATGACATTTGCGTTCAAGCAGTAGCTGGTATGACACCAAGATCTTAGTATACATACGATAAAGTTTTAAAACATGCATTTTTAAAAGTGTGCAGTCAATGTAAGTACCACGTACAAGACTCAATGCAAGTATCATGTACAAGACTCAATGCAAGTATCATGTACAAGACTCAATGCAAGTATCATGTACAAGACATGTTTAAGTAACACGTACACTTCACGCTTAAGCAGTAGGGGGCCATGTTAGCAATACTATCGCGTCCGATGATTTACCCATAGCACTTTGGGTCCCTCTGCTTCTTCCTTATCACCCCTGAACACGCGGGTTAAAGGCATCACCTTATACCTCCCCACGCAGGCTCGCGATGCCCGATTTGGTCATATCCGGAATATGCCACACGATAAATGACCCATGCACCCTCAGAGCACTCCGTCCTAGGTGCATGGATCTGGACGTGGATAGCGGGAACTGTTTAAGACCGCAAGCCCATGCTTGACCGGCCGAACCCTGTCCTATCCATCGCCCGACCTTGGGCCCAACACAACCACACAAGATGAAACATGTCACAAGAACACCATCACGACAAATGATCATGATATAAGAACTAAATGATGGAGTACTTCCACGAAATCCATAAAAACAGATGTTTATTTTGAAATCATGCTTGCAAAATATGCATTTGAAACAAGTATGCAATCATGTATGTCACGAATGATTAAATGAAGTGTTTTGGCTCACGAAAGAATATTGAATCGAGCAAATATTTTTTTTTTCAGAATTTCATTAAAAGAATGTTTTCTTGAAATCATTTTCACAAAACCTGCCTGGAAAATTATTCTCACAAGATATGTCTTTGAAACGTACCAAGAAATGGTTAATGCAAAATGGGTCCATGATTTGATTTGAAAGTGTTGAAATTCATTTTCATGTGAAGTATTGAAAGCATGATGAAAGTATATAGATATATATACGACGTGCTCCTTCCAGTTTTGAAAGACATATAACTATAATTTTGAGAGGCACTCACACTACGTCCAAGCTTATACGGCGTTGTCTTACTCTTGTATAGGTAGCACTATAAGACCAGTTGTAAACGATTTTCCACTAATCATTATGTTACTGGACTTAAATCATTGAATCCATAACCATGCCACTATCCTTTCGTGTAGTGACTTCTAAGTTAACTTTTATAGTACGATCAAAAATTAAAATAGTCATTTATAATCACCTTTCCTGTATCACATCCAAATATTATTCTGTAATATCAATAAACTATCACTGTACTCAAGAAACTACATGAAAGCTAATTTCCCACTCGCTTTCTCATAAGTAGGAGGTTGAGTAATTAATGTATTTCCTCTTGTTCACAAGAATATTCATCCTTCATTCTATTACACCTTTTCCGACTCAAGTGTCTCTTTGCAATCAAAGCACCTATAGTGTTTTATTCTAGACACGTTCCTAACTCAGTCCTACAATTGTAATCAATCATCGCTTGGTCAGCCGCCCAAACAATGGTTTGTCACAATTTAAGTACTGAAACACTATATCTCCAACCTTATTATCATATCGAACTCTCACTTAATACCTAAAACCACAGTCCGAGGAACCTATCCCGGAATAGCTCAGGCACTAGCCCAAGCTCTGATACCATCTGTAACGCCCTCAAATTTAATCCTAAAGAATCCAACACGAAAGCATTATCCTATCTTTACAGAAGTACAAACCAAATTCTGGACACAATTAAACAATTCATCTTATCGGGTCACAACCCCAATACATCAACTAAATAGCTATGCGAACTTAATATACATGAGTCAATCTACATCATTCACCTCTAGGATAGTCCGAGTTTATACTCCGATCCTTCAGGCTAGTTTCACTTCTCGACTTGCCTATAACTGGAAGGAAGAAAGTGAAGTACATAAGCAAAGGCTTAGTGAGCGCCAGTGTACGTGTGAAAGGTGCTTAAAATAGTTTTTAGACCCCAAAGTGATAAATTAATAAGGTGAAAACAATAATAGTTTCTATTTTTCAAACGCTCATTAAAAAGGCGAGTAAGAATGACATTTGCGTTCAAGCAGTAGCTGGTATGACACCAGGATCTTAGTATACATACGATAAAGTTTTAAAACATGCATTTTTAAAAGTGTGCAGTCAATGTAAGTACCACGTACAAGACTCAATGCAAGTATCATGTACAAGACTCAATGCAAGTATCATGTACAAGACTCAATGCAAGTATCATGTACAAGACTCAATGCAAGTATCATGTACAAGACTCAATGCAAGTATCATGTACAAGACATGTTTAAGTAACACGTACACGTCACGCTTAAGCAGTAGGGGGCCATGTTAGCAATACTATCGCGTCCGATGATTTACCCATAGCACTTTGGGTCCCTCTGCTTCTTCCTTATCACCCCTGAACACGCGGGTTAAAGGCATCACCTTATACCTCCCCACGCAGGCTCGCGATGCCCGATTTGGTCATATCCGGAATATGCCACAGGATAAATGATCCATGCACCCTCAGAGCACTCCGTCCTAGGTGCATGGATCTGGACGTGGATAGCGGGAACTGTTTAAGACCGCAAGCCCATGCTTGACCGGCCGAACCCTGCCCTATCCATCGCCCGACCTTGGGCCCAACACAACCACGCAAGATGAAACATGTCACAAGAACACCATCACGACAAATGATCATGATACAAGAACCAAATGATGGAGTACTTCCACGAAATCCATAAAAACCGATGTTTATTTTGAAATCATGCTTGCAAAATATGCATTTGAAACAAGTATGCAATCATGTATGTCACGAATGATTAAATGAAGCGTTTTGGCTAACGAAAGAATATTGAATCGAGCAAATTTTTTTTTTCCAGAATTTCATTAAAAGAATGTTTTCTTGAAATCATTTTCACAAAACCTGCCTGGAAAATTATTCTCGCAAGATATGTCTTTGAAACGTGCCAAGAAATGGTTAATGCAAAATGGGTCCATAATTTGATTTGAAAGTGTTGAAATTCATTTTCATGTGAAGTATTGAAAGCATGATGAAAGTATATAGATATATATACGACGTGCTCCTTCCAGTTTTGAAAGACATATAATTATAATTTTGAGAGGCACTCACACTACGTCCAAGCTTATACGGCGTTGTCCTTGTTCGTCTCAACGACAACACCTGCTAAGCGAAATTATATCAGAAACTCATTTTCTAACTCGTCTAAAGTCCACCCGGGGTAGTCTATGAGGTCCTAATAACTATACAAACATGCACAACAAGTTACCTTAATGAAAATTAGGCTTAATTTCAATCTTCCCCAAAAGGTCGATAAGAGGCATAAAAACAGATTTGTGCAGTTTTAGTGTATGAATTGAAAAAAAATCATAAACTCAATAATTGTGGGTGAAATTTTTTCATAAATGTTCTAAATTTGTTAAAAGACCTTAGATAAATTTTTCAAAGGTAAATGGTCACTTAAAATGTGGCTATTTTATTCAAAACCGAAGTAAAATTGGGTTTAATTTTTACTGGGGCAGTATTACTTTAAAATTCATATGAAATCACCCTTTAATCCAATAAGCCCCAATTTCATACACAACAACCCCAATACATATGATTATCCCCTGTAAAATTTTGAAATCACAATAAAGTTCGTAAGAACCCCAAATGATGTCTCAAACAAACATTTTGAAATCCCGTAAGGCTTCTGGCAGTCTATACTTAACAATTTCCATAATTCACATTACAACTCTAAAAATCCCACACAATTCCAGAAATATTTTAGACATGCAGTAACATACACAGTAAAAGTTTTGAACTCAAATAACATTTCGTCATTTCGATACAATTCTTTGAAATCAGCAGCAGATTTAAAGACCCAACTTACAATTGTCATGCATGTGTGATTTCTTCATTTAAGCCTTTAGGTTAGTTACTAAAAATTGTAAATTTAAGCTTAAAACTCATAGATCTACTCTTCTAATACCCATGCAATAACATTTTCAAAGCACATTTAGCCTCTACCATTACCTACTAATGTAAGATCAAGGAATTACAAGTTACCTTTAATGCTACCCACAAGTGTGAAGATGGTTGAGGTTGAAGCTAATATACTAATTTGTATCTATCTATATATAACTTGAACGGAAGGATGAAGAGGGTTGAAGATGATGAAAATGGAGAAGACTAAAATAATGAAACTAAGGCATAATATATATATATATATATATATATATATATATTACCATACTTAATAGAAGTGAATGTCCCTGCTACAGTGAATTATGGTCGTCCTGCTGACGTGGGCTTTTTCATTTTTTTTTTCCATTCACTTTGCCAAAATGACATCGTTTTGCTTGCTCACCGTTTGGTCAGCCGTTATTATTGACTGACCTCTGAACCATCAAAACGACATCGTTCTGATGATCCACCTCAGCCGTCGATTTCTTATCTCCTCATCCCACCTTCCAAACCTTATCCCCTCATTCTCCACTCACTCTCTCTCTCTCTCTCTCCCTCCATACACGCACAACCATCTCTCTCTGCATTTCCTACTGAATGTGTTTCTTCTTTCAGATCCGAGTTCCGACTCTCGATCCCTGGGTGGAGGACGGTGAGTTTTGGCAATATGAGCAAGCATCCATCTTTCTGTCTCTAACAATGGTCTTTCTTTATAGAGTTCTTTTTTTTTAATGGTAGGATCAAAGGAATCGGATTTTCTTGATCAGATCCACCGGTTAAGCTTGATCTTCTCCCTTTCAGCCTGATTCGTAGAAACTCGCCTTCATTAAACAGGTTGTCTTTCCCTTGAATATAAATGCTATAATTTTAGGTGTATCTATATATTGCTTTATATTTTTTTGTATATATGTTGTTGGCAATTTGGCAGGGAGGAGGTTGATTCCGCTGGGGCATCGGGATTGCTATTCTGAAAGTTTTTATGTAGTTTTTTCTTTGATTCAATTGTGCCTTGAGTTGTTATTTATTGTTTTTTTGTGTTGTGTTGTTTGTCGTGATGTTTTTCAATTTTGTGAAAAACCCTCCACCTACAAATCATTTAATTCTGCTTTTTTGGGATAAAGGACAGGTGATTTGTGTCCATTTCCTTAAAATTGCTCAAATTTTGCTTCTTTGTTCATTTTCTGTACTACGTTGAGAGAATGATAAATGGGTTTGCTGACAAACAGAGTGGAGAGGAGTGAGATTAAGGCAGGGGATCATATCTATTCTTACAGAGCTGTTTTTGCATACTCTCATCATGGTTTGGTTACCATTACTTTTGCCTTTAAATGTTTTTTTTCTGTAATGATGATTGTTAATGCTCTTTGATGAAAGCTATGATGTATTGTGGGATTTATTTGCTTTTACTTGTTCCTGATTGTGTTTGCAGTTTGGAATTTTGATTTTTTTCAACTAATTTCAGCATTTTATCTCCAAATTGGATAAATGTATTTCATTAGCATGAATTTCTGCTTTATTGGACTTGTAATTCTGGATAAAAATCTGGTCTTGATTCAATTAAAAGTTTGAAACTGATTACCATACTTAATAGGAGTGAATGTCCCTGCTACAATGAATTGTGGTCGTCCTGCTGACGTGGGCTTTTTCATTTTTATTTTTTTCCATTCACTTTGCCAAAACGACATCGTTTTGCTTGCTCTATTTCTTTTTCTACTTCTCCCTGAAACCTTCCTTCTCCGTTCAGTATGCCGCGTGTCCCTTTCGTGATCCACGTGTTTTACGCTGGAGTAGCATGAGTTCCCAGCACCGTCAACCGGTTGGCTCCGGTCACCGTCGGGAAACCTTTATCCTTTTCCTTGTTTGGAGTTCACCGGGAAAGTCGGTTTTTCCTTGTCTCAATTTCCTCTCATGCGGCTCACTTGCTTCCATTCACATCTCATGGAGTGTAAGATTCCATTCCCACTTGCTCACCCTCTGTTCCAGTCCGAAACATTTTTCTCCTACAAACTCAGATCTGAAAGAAGAAAAACATTTACTTATCTCTTCTTTTACTTTTGTGTCTTTTTCTTTCTACTTAATTGGATAGTTGACATTTAGTTCTATTTTTATTTGATTTTTTGGTGTTTCGATTTGGATTTTCTGTTTCTATATTAGATCTGATTGCTTTAGCATTTTTTTTGTCCTGAATTAGGCTTAGATCATCTGTATTTATGAATTATTTAGATTGAGCACGAGAGCGATTCGGATTCCCGCCTGATGGGGAATCTGAAGGAGATGCCGCACAATAGCAGAGATGGCGGCGAAAGGTAAGGAAGTTGTTTTTAGTTCTGCCTCCGAAAACGATAGTTTGAGGAACAGAAAAACCGAAGTTTAGACGGCGAGAGATGGTAAAACATGTACTTCAGATAGCAGCAGTATCGCTACAGAAATTGTTAACGTTAGAAGGACACATAGCAGATGGTGTTCCCGTGGAGGTAAAGGATCGAACTTGATGTTGTATTCTCAACTAATAATCAAGAAGCCATCTTATTTAGTAGTTCCCTTTTACATTGTGTATAAAGGGATTTCTAATTAAATTGTTCAGTTTTTAGTTTATTGGAGATGGCTCAGGATTCATCAGATTCCAACAAACTTGGTCAGGTACTTAAAAGCTCAAAATGTTCTCGTGTATAGATCAACTTATCGCAAGGATTAATGTTTTAACTTTTCAATTATTGGAATTATACTTAAAAGATACCAACTTTTTAATGTTTGACAGCAATGCAATCAAGTTTTCTCATGAGGGCTGGGTTGAATGAAGCTTCACATGGTTCCCCTAGCCGTGCAATGTAATCAGACAAGATTCCTAGAATATTCCTTTAGATCAATCAGCTGATTCTGCAAATACGACGAAAGACAACATCTCAAAGCAAAGGTGATGAGGATGACATTCATGAAACCATGAATGGAGAAGGAAGTTGTGATAAAAATAAACTAAATAATATTCCCAGTAGTCAACCAAACAATGGTGCTTCAATGGAAGAAGACAAAACCAATCATTCCAACCCAGAAAAAAAGAGGTATGGATTCGCTGCAATGTCTACGACATGGTGATTGGAATACCTCGTAGTTACTCAAATCCCATTTTTTTTCCTTTCATTAAATAAACATTTATATTGATGTTATTGAGAGAATAGTTACCCTTGAGCTGCTAATAAGCCAATGCCTCGACCCACAACATATTTTTCTTACTGTGTCAAAGGACAAAGTGTGTGGTTTCAGATAGTTTTTTACACAAGTTTTTGTGGTATGTTGCTTAGAGATTTTCTCTTCCTCTGATTTTTATCGTGTATTTCGATATAGTCTTTATTTCTTA
>WHWC01000435.1:0-43605 GCA_019426215.1 Buddleja alternifolia | reverse complement strand
AAATTAATTTTACTCAGTAATTAGCAGTTTTTGGGAGGCAGTCTCTCATATTACATTTTATGCTTAATTGTAGAAAACTGAATTATACAAGAATGGTGAATACTTATCTGCTGTGTTGTTGAACCGTATGGTATTAATTCTCTGGTTTATTTTGGTCTTTGTTTCAGATTTTAGATTATGAATGTTATGCTCTGTTGTGGATCACTTCCAATAATGGTGTATTCTGTGAGTTTTTTGTAAGTAATTTAGAGTTTAGTAATTTCTTTTATAGCACCCATGTTGTATAAGTAAATATCACAAAAGAATGGGTATGAGTTATTTATGATTATACCATATTGTAGTTCTTATAATTGTGCATGGAACAACTTGGTGCCTATGATTGTTAAAGGATTATTGTGTTTCATCTTAGCTTATAGAGATGGGAATTTCTTGGCACTGTTTATAAGATATATTAATGATCTGATGGAATCAATTTACTTATGATTGGATTCACTGTTTAAGGAATAATTTCAGTCTTTCCATAGGTGTTATATTTACTCGGTTTGTGATCGTTGTTCTAGTCTTTTGTAATGGTTTTGAGGCTCTCTCTTGATTTGAGTTTTTGTTTTAACAGTTTGTGCTGATTTGGTTCGAGGAGCTAAGGACAAAAGACTTAGGGTCAAGGGACCCGTTAGAATGCCACTAAGTTCTTCACATCACTACTAGGATCTCCCTGTGTGAAGTATGAATTCTATAATAATGTAAAAGATTTCTATTTCATACGTTTTTTGCTTATTTAAATTTCTCACTAGTTTGCTATTGTGCAATTATCACATATCTCGTGGAATGTTTTTTGTACGTACTTATTTAATTAGAATTTGGTGTTTTTTTTTGTTCTACAGAGCAGAATTTAAGTGCATTTGTCAGAGGTATGCTTTTGTTTTAATTTTGTGCCTTTTTTTGGCTATAAATAAATGTTAATTGAAATCTTAACATAAACTCCGGTGGGTTTCTTTATAATAGGAAGCTGCCATTTTTTGGCAAATATTGTCATGTTTTGTTTTAGTACAGGTGGTATTTGTGGCTAAACCGTTACTTACCCTGTATTACAATTTGATTGGTTTAATATCTAGATTGCACATTGTTTTCTTTTCTGATATTACATCATAGTACTGGTAATCATTGTTGTCTATGTTTTGTGCTTCTAAGCTTTCTTGTTGCATCTGATAAGCTATGACACTCGCATTTTCATGGGCTATGGTTAAATGAATTTGATATATCTGCTTTTTCTGAAATTTATTCTCTAGGTACCAACCCATGGGACAGATTTGAGCTCCGGGTCCACAAGCGGAGTGATTGACCTATTCAGCTCCCCTGATGTAGTCAAGCAAATAACGTCAATCACTATTGAGCCAGGCGTGGAGGTTGAAGTTACAATTGCTGATTCTTAGACATCAGTTTGCCTCCTGTATTTCTGCATTTTCTGTTTAAGCTCAAACTAGTTATTAATTTTGACATGTTACATGTTTGGAGCTGCATTTCAATGAACTTATGAGGTTTAAGATTTGTAGGATTATTTTGAGAATGGGTATGTAGGTATATGTTTATTTACGTATCGAATGCCTTACAGCCCTCTTTGCAAAATCTAAGAAGAAAAGTTCTTTTGAGCTTTTTGCTTAATGTAAGTTGTTTTTTGGTTGTTTCACTTATTATGTTTTTTGCTCTCTAGAAAAAAAAAAAAGTTGAAATAAGCAAATAGTAAATGCATGTTTAAAGTTATTTACCAATTTTTTTTCTAATTTTTAGCATGTTTTGCAAGCAATCAATTTCAAATTCTTTATGAACCCCCCCCCCCCCCCCCCCCCCTCCTAAGAATTCATGATTTCTTTAAGAATACAAGTTTTTGCTAACAAGCTTAACACCTGAGACCGACTAATCTACCAGTCATAGGGTAGTTTCACTGCCTGAATTTTTGCCCGAAACCTCCAAATTTCGGGTTTCCGGGGGTATCGGAGCAAAATCGAACTTTCGATCGAATTCTCTAGAATATTTTTCGATCCAATTTCAAGTGGGTGCTTTATTATTCTTGGGCTTTGATTCTCGATTATGTTGCCTTTATAGAAAACAATCAGGCTTGATGAAAATCTTCTCTCAGTAAGCCACAGTGAATATGATATGTTATAGGCTAACTTCTTGTCATTTTATTGAACTAAGAATTAGCTACATGCTAAATCTAATTAGATATATTTTGCAATTGTTTATTTATTATATAACTAAAAAATGTGACAAAAGAACAAATGAGTGAAGAAGTGAGATATAATCAATCACTCAAAAAGAAAACTGTTAAGTTAAATGTAGACCTATGCGATCTCAACCAACTTGACCAACTTGACTATGTTATATTTCATACTACATTTACAATTCTACTATATATAATTTATATCGAGTGTATATTTAAGAAAATATTTTATACACAATAATTTTGCATATATGAAATGAAGTATTTTGCAACTGAGAATTTGAACTAAACTATTGCCAATTGTACGAATGGGCTCATTTATTCTGGGACACTCATGTTTCAGTCGCATCTTCAGAAAAATCTATGTTATACCAAGTCTAATAGTTCTAGTGTTTTATCTTTTCAAACAATAAGGTGAATTGTGTGTATCTTTATACACTTGTGTAAAAGAGATAGACACGAAATAAATACTCGAACCATTTGATTCGATTTAACATAGAATTAACACCTTTGCTCACTCCATGTCCGGGATTACCATTTATTTTTTCTTTTCAGTTTCTTCATTTCTCGAGACATGCCACATTAACTATGGAACCTTAGATATAATTCACCATTATATGATCTGAATCTGAAGAATGATAGGCTAACTATTTACTATTTAATGTCAGTTTTCAATATAGTAAGATCCTAATTTACCGTATTAGTTACGTAAATGAAATCAACTATATTTATTGCATTACATTTTTACCAAAATTAAAATACGCAACACACAGAAAAAAATGGGTCATGACCAAAGTCACATAAGTCAGGTGCGGAAGCAGGAGCGAGAGCGGCAATTTTGAATTTTTTTTGAGAGCGGGAGCGTCTATTAAAAATAAATAAAATATAATTATTAATCTATGTATATAAATAATATTAAATTATATTTGTATTATTGTTAGTTTATATGTTGGCAAATTTATAATTCATAAATTATTGCAATCATTTCGACGCTTTATACATAATTTATCCGTTAATCTACTTAAAAAAGAGCCCAGCCACAAGTTCTTTCATTCTTTATTGCTTATAATATTTCAAATTATTAATAAATAATGGAGTTAGGCCCAAGAAAAAAAGTAATTGAGCGGGCCCAACACCAAAATGAAAACTAAAAGTAAAAATCCTAGTGCATTATCTATACTATTATATAAAGTGGAAGGAGAGGTCTAGAGTAACTACTTTGGGCTGTCAAATTTTGGTGAAACCTTCATCCACTCAAAATTTGACAAGTGTCCCAAATAACTATCATTTCCCCTCTAAATTTTATTCTCTCTCTTATTTTCTCTCGCATTATCTTTATATATTACGTTTATCTTCGTTTTCTCTCCTATACCTCCCACTATCTTCTTTATGTTTTATTTATTTGATTTTGGTACAGAAAATAATTATCGAATTGACTTTAACTAAAATATTTTTTAAATTTTTTCTATTTTGCACACGCAAACGAGTGTGCGGCATTTACTAGTTTCATGAATGAATTCAAATAGCAGGTCACTTCTCATCCACCGCTGCAATCTCCCGTTTCTCTTCCTTAAAATTTTTTTTTTTATCAATTTCCTTTCTTCCTTCTTTTTAAACTTTCACTTCACCACATTTCTTACATTGTACGAGGATTATCACCTGTCCGCCACCGTCTACACCACCTCGCCGGCCGTCTACAACACCCTCACCACCTCGCTGTCGCTGCCGCATGCTTCAGTTAATGAATAGAGTCGCGACTTAAGAAATTATAATGCGCGATTTAAGAAATCGTAAATCGCCTAAAGGAGGCGACCCCGCCCTTAAGTCGCCGGAGCGCGACTCGAGCGCCTGAGCGGCGGGCATTTCCGGCGAATTATGTGACTTAGGTCATGACATGGTATATCGGGAAATTTTATGGTAGACAGTGACCAATGCCCCGTTCCACAATTCACCATAGTATGACGGGTGTTATCTAGGTAATTTTATGTCAGATTGAGTCCAATGGTTTGGATGTATATTTTGTGTCACACAAGTGCTGTAATAATCACACACAATACACCTTACTGGGTCAAAGAGATAGACATTAGAATTATTGAACATGATTTAGTATAAAATTTTCAAGGGTTATTTATACTATTAAACCACCTAAAAGTATGACAAGTGTTAAATTTCTATCTCTTCTCCCCTGTTTCCTATATATTCTCTTTTCTCTCAAATTTTTTTTATTGTCTATCAACAACTTTTCCTACTTCCTCTTCAACTCATCTATAACCATGGTTTTAAATTTCCTCTAAAACCTCAAAATTTTGGATTTTTGGGGGTCTCGAGGCGAAATCTCACATTCAATTCAATTTTGCAGAATATCTATTGAAATTTCACGATATTTCCGATATTTCCCGATACTTCCCAAAATCTCGATTCTTAATAAAATTAATTTGTTAAATATCTACGAAATTTTCCGAAATTTCTCGAAATTTTGACCAAACCCAAAATATTTCAAAATTTAAAATGATATTTAATTATGTATTTTTAAATAAGAATGAGTCCAAAGTATTGTGGTTGTCTATAAATGATATACCATGTTCGTATGCTGCAAATTATTCAATTTCTGATACAATTTTCGATGTTTTAATGAAGTTTTTAGGAGATTTTGTTGTTACTTTACTCTCAAATCATATTTATTTTATATTTTTCGCCACAGATTTTAATCATACTACTTGACAAAATTCACTATACATACATTATATATACAATATTATTTATGTAAAAGATACATAATGATGATATTTAAAGTTACACAAAGTTTCATTGTAAATTATCAAATATTTCAATAAATTTCCATGATTTCTTTAAAATCGAAATCAAAATTTTGAATATTTCGAAATTTTCATTAATTTACTACCCCGATATCGACACCGATACCGAAATTTAATACCTTGTCTATAACTACCTATAATTATAGTAACTACAAAATAATGTGCTTACAATAATCTCAATAAATCTATATGATAACAAGAAAGGTTTCAATTAAACCAAGAAATTAATTAATTATTTTTATTTATAATACAAAATTATTATGCACATGCATCGAGTGTGTAATAAAAAACACATAAGCCACTTTGATCCAACGGTATATTGTGGCCAATACATATAACGAATCTTGAGCCTTTTTTGATTTTTTTTATAGATAATCAGTTACATCATAGATATGAATATCAATGAACATATAGCAGTATAGCACCAATATTAATTTACAACAGTTAACAACTACCAATAAAGTAGAAAAAGACCCACACGCCATCGGTGAAAATAGAACCCAAGACCTCTAATATCTTGGAACATCAACTTCGCTAGTAAGGTTAGACCTCATTGCACGAATCTTGAATTTCGTACGCAAGAATTTATACCCAGTGCACATTTTGCATTCAAACTAGCTAGGGGCAAACTTTCCTGTACTGCAACTGCTCATCAATATGGGATGGCAACGACTTTAAAAGATTGTAGGTGAAGTGGGGTATCTCACTTGAAGGAAATTTCAAGAGATTGGTACTCCACAGTCCACACTCATTCAATTTGTGTCTTATATTAGAGCAGTGGAGGACTCGTCACGTAAGGTCATTTTTAATGGCTATCGGAATTATTCGTCTTGATACAATCGTAATTATGCATGTGACATGACTTTGTGAGGTTTATTACGTATGAATGATAGATGCATCAAGTTAGATCATTGTAGTAGCTCCCACGATGCTTTGCTTTGACACAATTTGGGTCATGCATATCACGATTTACGTGAGATTTAGTATAATCAATAAAATATGCTTCAAGTTATGATATTCTAAGCAGCTCTCCAAATTATGTCACGGCACAATTGCAGTAATCTGTGTGATGTAATTGATGTGAAAACTAATATAAACGAACGGTTTATTATACATGTAATTTTGAGTCTTCGAAACATTTATGAATTACTTTATTTTAAATTACACTTGCAAACTACTTGCATGTATAATAATGTTATGAAATATAATGTTGACATCCGTGTCACCACCTAATATTATTAGGTGTAATTCAATAACTTACAACTTAATAAGATAATAATTAAGTAAGTGGAATAAAACTTTAGAAATGGTTGATAAACCATACTTTTTTAGGACACTTACATGGGACAGTGGACATATACGTACGGACAATGAGAAAGTTACTCAACAATATAATAGTACGTGGATGTTCTAAGTTCAAATCTTATTTTTTTAATTCAAGACGAAAGCATACTCTAAATAGCTAACTCGACAAATTTGGGTTGATAATCATAATTTTGAGCCATAAAAACTCTATTTAGCTCTATAAAAAAGAGGAGATCCACAACTTATGGCAGCTTCAATTCAAACTCAATACCTCTCACATAAAGTGAAAAGTGCATACCACTGTACCAACAAGTTTTGGGTCAAATTCAAATCTTATTAAGAACATTTAATTCGTTACTTTATATGGAAAGTTTCGTAGGCTAGTGGCGGACAACTCATAACACTTGATCAATTGAAGATATGGGCTTATTTTTCTCAATGTGTTGTAAAATTACAGTGACCTATTTAGGATGTATGCTGGACGAGCTTTGTCACCCGAAATAAGAATTTATTCTTTGTAAAGAAAAGAAAACGGGAAAATCATACTCTATCTTGCCGAAGTCAACACATGATGTGTAATCATTGATCACTCAGGGAGTGTATATCGATCACATGACAAACAGTAATTCACTTGACTTGTGATAAATTATCATGCAAATATGGAAGATCACAATGAGGGACCAAGTGCCGCGCGACACGTATTGGCGCATAGGAACATTATTATGCTCCCTAGTTTAGCATTTTGATAAACTTCCAAATTCCAATACAGTAAAAGGGAGGCGCCGAGCGGTCCCCAAAGGACCAAAGGAGACATTAAAAAGCGTGCTTTTACACGCATACAATACCCAAACTACCCCTCTTATATCATTTTCCCGCCAAATTTCGCAGAAGAATACAAAGCCCGAAATTAAATCCGGGCCATTCGGTCCCCATCACCATTACAAATCAAACATCTAGGTCCCACATTCCACCAAAACTTTTAAATTACTTGGGCTCCTTGTACTTGGTATCTCGAGTGATCTACAGGTGTAGATCATCACGGGACTTCAAGACTCGAAAGCCCTCAAGTATGATCCAATATTTCATATGCACTCCATTACTGAAAAATTTAAAGAAATATTATATTTATTAAAAAAAATTCAAAAAATACCACAAAGTTGATCTTGTATCAGAAACTACCACAAAATGTCTTGGGCCAAGGCGTGACTATTGCAAAAAGTGATAATCACGCCTTGGCCTAAGGCATAACTGGAAAAAAGCAAATAAAAGTACAGTCACACCTTGAACCAAGTCATGACTCTAAAAAATGTCAGTCACTCCTTTGTCCAAGTCATGACTAAATGTTTTTTCATTCTTACTTTCTTTACAAAATTAACTCACGCATGCTTATATCTAACCTCCAATCCATCATATCTCTCTCTCACACTCACCCACACACTGTTATGCATATATATATATATATATATATATATATATATATATATATAGGGTCAAGATCTAATACATACTCTATTTAAGATAAGATATAAGACCCATTATACACCATTGGATCAATTAAATCCAACATTCCAAAAATAATCCAGAAACATGCGGCAAAATGGGTTCTAATTCGCTCAAGGGGTATAATTGTCAATTTTTTCATTACACAGCATCATCCTCCTAAAAATAACGGCATAAAATCTTCCCTGAAATCTCTCCATTTGAAACTGCGAAAATCCCACCTACAATCTCTCGATTTGTTACCAAAATTGACTCAAAGAAGTTATAGAATCCTATTAAACCTATAATTCCATCGATTATCACCACAAAAAAATTCTGAAACTCTAAAAAATTTCTGGAAATCGAGATTGCAAACCCTCTGAAAATAGTGATTTTTTCAATAGTGATTTGAACACATTATACATCATATTATATTACATTATACATCATATTATATTACATTATACATCATATTATATTACATTATACATCATATTATATTACATTATACATCATATTATATTACATTATACACTATCATATAAACCATTATACAGTGAATACAATAGCTAATTAATCCATTATATAATAGTTCATAATCAAATATACAGTAAATATAAACAAGGTAAAGTACGAAAATAATGGAAATAAATAAAAATAAAAATAAAAAATCCGACTGAAAAAGTAAAAACGCGAAAAAACCTATTAAAACGATGGAATTTGGGCCCAGAGGATGGTGCTCAGCATACTTATAATAAGTATGCTGAGTTTTTTAAAACGACGTTTCCTACAAGATTGAAGTAGAGCTTGGGACCAAATTCCAAAAACAGTTTTTGCAGTGTATAATGGTTTATGTTGTAGTGTATAATAATGAATCTAATCTATAATCTGTTATATCATTCTATATAGTTGTGTATAAAATTCACAGTGTATAATGGTTTGTATTGTAGTGTATAATAATGAATCTAATCTATAATTTGTTATACTATTCTATAAAATAAGATTTATAAGTTGAATCCATAAAGAAGAAGATAACACTTGCTATAAGTTCCTGTGTTAATAATATGATTTTTGTATAATGCATATACATCATATATATTGATGTGTATTTTGATAAGTTACATATATGCACGCTTGCATAATATGCCTACACTTTTTTCAAAATTAATAGAAATTGCTGTCTTATACCACCAATGAATGTCTGATAGTTGTTCACCCATCATAACACGTCAAATAAATTCTATTAGTGAAGAAAAACAATGGTTTGTGGGAGACTTCCAATGGTTTGTATTGTAGTATATAATAATAAATCTAATCTATAATTTATTATACCATTTTATATAGTTGTGTATAAAATTCACAGTGTATAATGGTTTGTATTATAGTGTATAATAGTTTGTATTGTAGTGTATAATAATGAATCTACTCTACAATTTGTTATACCATTCTATATAGTTGTGTATAAAAATTCACAGTGTATAATGGTTTATATTGTAGTGTATAATGGTTTGTATTGTAGTGTATAATGGTTTGTATTGTAGTGTATAATGGTTTGTTATTGTAGTGTATAATGGTCCATTACAGAGAAATAAAGAGAAACTCATTTGTTCAAATTCACTCTATCTATTACATTAGATCAGTTGTTTAATGATGATTTGCAGACTCATAATTGATAACAGAAGAAGAATTCAGAAAAAATTGAATTGAAAACAGAAGAAAATGATGAATAGGGATTCGATTTCTGCATATCCTTCGATCTTTACAGCCCCGATCTCGAATTTTACTGAAAAATAATCAATTTGATGATGAATTGAACGGGAAAAAAACAATATCTCGTATCAATTTTGTTGGAAAACAACCGATTTGATGATGAATTGAACGGGTAAAACGATATCTCGAATCAATTTTACTGAAAAATAATCGATTTGATGATGAATTGAATGGGTAAAAAAATATCTCTTATCAATTTTGCTGATATATGTGATTATGAAAATAATATAATGAAATCGGTTATGGCTCGTGAAACTGGGGATTTGATTTGATACTGTGTATTAAATTGAATCTGTTAGTTATAATTTAATGACTAAAATGCCCTTTACATAATTAAAACAAATTATTAAATCAGTTAAATGTGTTAAATGTAGACCTTGGGATCAAATTGAATCAAAGGCCTAGATTGGGTCTTATATCTTACTTAATGGCAAGAGATGTATTTGATCCATATCCTATATATATATATACTTTCTTTATTATGATAACTTGTGTATAAATATTGCATCCAGCATTAGGCGCATTATTCCAAACAGTTTCAGCAGAATTTTCCCATAATCTAGTGTCCAACAATCGGATTTTTTGCTCTTTTTCCTCCAAATTGTTTAAGGTAAGTTTTAATTATATAATTTATTTTTAATATTTTAATTATGATATTAGTATTTTAATCAGTTAAATTTTTAATTTAGTGGTTTTAGTATAACTTAGTCGAATAATGTATTATCATTTTAGTATAATTTTGTGAGGTCTGATTTGTAAGTATATTTATAATTTTAGGTTTAATATTGAAATGACTAAGTTTATGTATTTTTTAGTGTAGTTTTAGAATTTTCATATAATTTAGTTTAATTTGCAAAATTTTGTATAGTTTAGAATGAATTTTAAAGTTTCGATTTTGGTTTCCGGAACAATTGATGATGACAAAACCTATACTAGAAACTTGAATATTTTGCTTTGGACATTACCACAATAAAGGCTGTAGATTTGGTAGGATATGTTGTTGATTTTTTAGGTATATTTTGAATAATTAGATACATTAGGGGCTAAAATTCTAATTAATTCATCGGAATCTCGTTATGTATTATTATAATTGTAGTATATTTTTTATTTATGATTTTGAATGTATAGTTATAATTTTAAATTTAGTGTTTGTAGTTTAACATTTGACATAATTTGAACCTTTCGGTATAATTTTTTGTGATTTTACGTTATAATTTTTAATAATTAGATACATTAGCGGCTAATATTTTAATGAATTCATTGTAATCTAATTATGTATTATTATCACTTATTTTTTAATTTAGGATGGCGAGTACCAGTGGTAGTGACAATGAGGTTGTGATATACGGGCCTTTATTCAATAGTGTGCTGACCGAGTAGGCCAATCATAGGTGTGAACTGGTTTTCAACACAGATGATAGTGAGTTATTACTACGTTCTAGACGGGCAGACTCTCATACATTCAATATTGCCTATTCCAAAGTTCCACATGCGCGTGTTCTTCATAAACTTAATGAAATGGGGTTTTACCGCATTTACAAGTTAAGTAAGATGCAAAATGATTTGGGTCTTATATCTGCCCTGGTTGAGAGGTGGCATTCGGAGACGAACACTTTTCATTTACGAAATGAAGAGGCTACAATTACTCTTCAAGACGTAGCAATTATATGGGGTTTACCAGTCGACGATCGTACTGTAATTGCTAATGACAAGTGTACGACATTCCAAGAACATCAAGCCAGGATATTCGGCATCCTAGGGATTGAGACTGACCGTTCTGATTTTCCGAGTAATGGGTTGAAGATAAAAGCAAAGAAGGTTGTTGATCATGTAAGTGCGGAAAATACCCAAATTACGGCGGGTTCCGATGAAGCGGATGTTGATAAAATAGCACGATGTTGGGTATTTCTGTTGATAGGCATGATGTGTGCGGACAGTAGCGGAGATGTGATTCCATGTTATTGGTTGAAGCTGTTAGAAGACGTTCCCGTAGTCAGTACATATAGTTGGGGGAGCGCTATATTGGCGTACTTGTATCGAGAACTCGCAAAAGCATGTGTGAAAACCAGAAAAAATATTGCAGGTCCATTAAATTTGCTACAGGTGTGATACATTGTGCTTCGGTGCATTGTGTTTTTACCTTACTTAGAACTAAGAATACTTATGATATTAATGTATTTACTTTTAACAGATTTGGGCATGGTCACAGATAGTGGTTGTTAGGCCTACCAAGTTTCCTCAAAATATTGAGCCGGTAGATGAAAATGGCATTGCACGAGCTCCTTATGGTGCACGGTAAGTTATTTATATATTCACTTTTATTAACAACATCATATTTTCTGTACTTATTTTCGTTTTTCATATTGAAGGTGGTTTCCACCTCGATCACGGAGCTTTGTTGTTGTTAACAATCTTCTTGCATTCAGAGAGCAGCTTGATTTGATGAGCGATCATCACGTGAGTGATAAATTATAGTCACATTATTATATTATATTATGAAGTATTATATGCCTTTGATATTATTATATTGTGTCTTATTTCAGTTTGTTTGGACTCCGTACAATTTTTGGGATGCCGACATTGCTGAACTGCCTCCACATTGTTTGTGTTAGAGAGAATGGACATCATCTGTTCCATTGATATGCTTTAACATTGTGGAGTGGCACCGTCCTGAGCGTGTTATGCGACAGTTTGGTTACGTACAAACTATTCCGCCGATAGTAGAATGCTTTAGGAGGATTAATCGTAGGGGACGAGATGTGGGAAACTTGGTAGGAGAATTCAGTCGGGAAATTGAAATGTGGCATAACCGTGAAAACCACATTATAAATGGAGTTTCGGGTTTGGGCACGACACTGGACTATGAGGAGTGGTATCAGTCCATCACCCGTCGTTTTATATCACGGACCTTGAATTGGTCGAGAAACGCATACCAAACAGGGATGGGTCCTCTTTTGCATAATGTGGTTAGTATTTGATTTGATGCATGATATTTTACTACATCTCTTATTTCTTTTATTCATGATTTTTGTTTATTTTTTCAGCGTAATGAAGTTCAGAATGCGCAAGAACTCCTCCGACAAGTCCCTCAGACTGACAGTGATGCTGATAGAATATTAGGGACATTGAGATCAAGTCTTTCTCACATTGCTAGTTTGGTAGGAGATGAGGATGCACGACAAAGATGGACTCACATAGAGGATGCACGACAAAGATGGACTCACACTGAGGATGCACGACAAAGATGGACTCACACTCAACCGCTCTGTGTCGATCCCCCATCATCGGTTTATCGTCCCACATTCGAGTCGCAATCACAAATTTTACATCCCACACTCGATCCCCAGTCACAAGGTTTCAATTATGGAGGCACTTCATATCCCCAATCACAAGGTTTCAATTATGGAGGAGAAGACACTTCCTATACAAGGTCAGACTCGTCGTCGGACACATTAATACCTTTGGAGATGATTTTTGGCGCAACAGAGTCAACTCCACCACAGAACCAGAGAAATATTTCTCCTGTTCCTTTAACTTGGGATATGAACAGCCCTGCACCTCATGAACAAGAATACGTAACTCAAGAAGATCAGCCGGCACCGAAAAATAATCGACGAAGACGATCCAAAAGGGTGGTGAATTCCACTATTTGCCTTACAGAGTTGCAACGTCGAAGACAACAATAGAAACCTTTGTAACTAATTTTATTATCCCACTTTTTGTATTTTATTAGTATTAGTTTAGTTATTGTTCAATAATATTTAGTTTTATTATCCCTTAAAGTGTTACAAACAAAAAAAATCACAAGAACTTATTAAAACGAAAAATATTACAACATAGACATTCAATACTAATTAAACAATAAAATATTAAAAAAGTGTTCAACAATCTACAAGTCCATCTCAGTTTGAGTGCGAGTGCTCACGTTTATGCCCACAAGCCGTTTCTACAAAATGAAATAATAAACTTAGTAAAAAATAAATTAAACTAAATAATAGTAATAACATTAAATTAAAAAAGTTGCCAATAAAGTTTGAAAATGCGCCTAATTGAGAAGGCTCGATGTAATATTTATACACAAGTTAGCATAAGAAAAAAAGTATACATATATATATATATAACAGTGTGTGGGTGAGTGTGAGAGAGAGATATATGATGGATTGGAGAATAGATATAAGCATCCGTGAGTTAATTTTGTAAAGAAAGTAAGAATGAAAAAACATTTAGTCATGCTTAGACAAAGGAGTGACTGACACTTTTTAGAGTCATGCCTTGGTCCAAGGCGTGGCTGTACTTTTTATTTGCTTTTTTCCAGTTATGCCTTGGGCCAAGGCGTGACTATCACTTTTTGCAGTGGTCACGCCTTGGCCCAAGGCATTTTGTGGTAGTTTCTGATACCCAGTCAACTTTGTAATATTTTTCGATTTTTTTTTTAAAAATATAATATTTCTTTAAATTTTTCTTCCATTACTCAAGTCTGATACTCTATTTCATTAATCATAAGGTACTTTATTACATACTATATTTTTTTATACATGCGTCATATATATATATATATATATATATATATATATATATATATATATATTTTCTGATACAAGTGATATGAATTTTATATATTCGTAATTTTTTTTGTCAAGTTGAATTTTATACACATGTATATAAGTTAACAAAATAAGATATAAAATGCAGTTTTGTAATAAAGGATTGGAATTAGTCCGTAGCACCACCTCCAAGTTCATATTTTCATTCTTACAGACCACTTTATCATCACTTCGAAATCAATGGTTGATAATTCATTTGACTAGTTTGGTTGTTTTAATATAATAAGTTAAAATATAATTATTCTCTTTAGTAACTTTTGAGGCTCGACTCTACTCCCACTCAATAGTTAAAAAAATATGAATAATGTAAAATCAAACTAATGGAGCTAAACTCATTTAAATAATTATAAAATAGTGTAAGAGAACTCAAGATATTTTAGTCCAATTTGTGCTTGGTAAAATTAACATTGAATCAAAATTATATTTAACTTTCAATATTTTTCTTTTGGTTATAAAAGTCAGACGGGGAAATCTAATTTTTTGAGTTGAGTCACGTAAAATTCGAACCTTTATCGCCTCTGGAACTACAAGACGCTTGCCCATCAACCTAGGCAATGTTTGGTTATGTTTTCCATACTATGTTTGGTCCAAAATTATCACCAAATCATGTTTAGGTCACAAAATATTTGGTAAAAAATACATTACTTTTTTGGTCCAAATAAAATATAATAATTATTTTTCATCTTTCTACACCTATTTTGTCCCTACACTCCTCTTTATGTGCTATCTCTCATCTCTAGCAGACAAAAGCTTCAAAATTTGACTGCTATAGTAACTTTTGTTCCCTCTGGAAACAAAACCAAACGTTATCTCACAAAAAAAAAATACCCGAAAACCAACTCTCAAAATAAAATCAAACACAATCTCATCAAACTCTCACATGTCCCCATAAATTTTTCACCAATAATTCTTACCAAAATACCATCCCAAAACATAACCGACCATGGCCCTAAAACCAACACCCGTTGGCTCAGTTGGTAAGGACGAACCACTTCCCCTCAGAAGGTTGTGTGTTCGATTTCCTCTGCTGACGTGAGGGCAGTGTTGGTGGCTATCTGTAATTCCCAGCTAGACTGACTGACCTTTGCCTTTGATTGGTCTAGTATAGTATGCCCTGGCCTGAATAGAGAATCGGAGCCGAGACTACCTGAATTTTTTATTACCAAAAAATAAAAAATAAAAACATGGCCCTAAATTTTCAATAAAATTTCAAAATACGAAATATCACACCACTTGCTACTTATGTAAAACTTTTATATCACCGCTATATATATAAATACCAATCCCACTCCCACTCTCACTAACCTCTCTCACTCACCCTCAACAATGCCCCCAACACCACCACTCACGGCGGCGATTACTCTCACGCCCCTCCTCATCCTCCTCTTCTTCACCATCCCCGCCGCTTCCTGGCGCCCATGGCCGCTCAACACCAACCACAGCTCCACCGATTCTCTCTTCGGCGACTCCAAAAAGTACGAAGGCTCCTCACAATTTGTCAAAATGAGGTACCACATGGGGCCTATCCTCACCGCTAACATCACCATCTACCCTATCTGGTACGGCGCGTGGCGGCGCTCACAGAAGCACATCATCCGCGACTTCATCAACTCCATCTCCGCCGCCGATTCCAAGCCCCCGTCCGTCGCCGCCTGGTGGAAAACCGTCCAGCTCTACACCGATCAGACCGGCGCCAACACCTCCCGAACCGTCCGAATCGGCGCCGAGAAGAACGACCGGCTCTACTCCCACGGAAAGTCGCTCACGCGCCTCTCCGTGCAATCGGTGATCAAATCCGCCGTCGCCGCCTCCACGCGCCGCCTCCCGATCAACCCTAAGAGCGGCGTTTACCTCCTGCTCACCTCGGATGATGTGTACGTCCAGGATTTCTGCAACAATGTGTGCGGATTCCATTACTTTACATTTCCGTCTATAGTAGGGTACACGCTACCGTACGCCTGGGTAGGCAACTCCGCTAAGCTGTGCCCCGGAGTGTGCGCATATCCGTTCGCCGTACCTGATTATATCCCAGGGTTGAAGGCCGTTAAGACCCCAAACGACGACGTTGGGGTCGACGCTATGATAAGCGTTATAGCACATGAATTGGCGGAGGTAGCTACCAACCCGTTTGTTAACGCTTGGTATGCGGGTCAGGACCCGGTTTTTCCAGTGGAAATAGCGGATTTGTGTGAGGGTATTTATGGAACTGGAGGTGGTGGGTCGTACACTGGGCAGATGTTGAACGATGTGGATGGTGCCACGTATAACATGAATGGAATCCGACGGAGGTTCTTGGTTCAGTGGGTTTGGAACAATCTTTTAAAATACTGCGCTGGCCCTAATGCACTTGATCAGTGAAATGAAGCTTGTTGTACGCTTTTTGTTTCTTTTGCTTGTGCGTGCTCTTCTTTTTCATATATATATATATATATATGATTATAATTATAAATTATTTTTTTGGTTGATTTTTGGGTGTTGATGGATATTTATTTAGTAAAGTCTGTTGGAGTTCTGGAACTGGTTATGTTTTAATTGAGTTGTTGAAATTGAGTGATTCTTAGAAGTGCTCGGTATAATTAGTATTATTAGTTTTCATAACATAATTGGCTGTAATGGTTAATTCTGATTTTTATTTTTTTAAAGAATGGGATACAGATGTCAAGAAAAATTATTACAATAAAATAACACTATTCATAAAGTAGATAGAAAGATCCATACATCGACGTTGGTGGGGTAGATCCCGAGTCCTCTATTTTGGGGACTCAACTTAGCCCGTATAGCTAGGATTTATCGACGGTCAATTCTGATACTCAAATAGAGGACTCAACTTAGCCCGTATAACTAGGTTTTATACTCAACTTAGCCCGTATAGCTAGGATTTATCGACGGTCAATTTGGAATCTCAAATAGAGGACTCAACTTAGCCCGTATAGCTAGGATTTATCGACGGTCAATTCTGAATCTCAAGCTCCTGAAAACGACTAAATAAAAATAGTGTAGAAATAGTTATATATACACAAAATAGCTTTTGTGATATAAATTTGGGGCAGTAAGTTTGGAGAGATTTTGGTTTTCCTTGAGGTACTTTATTGGATGTTTGGGAATTTTGTGTCAATGAGCTGTGCTGAAAATGAAACTCACTTTTTCCTTTTTCTTTTTTGATGAAAAAAGCCTTATGTTAAAGTGAAACATGTACTATGAAATTACCAAAAAAAGTAAAAAAAAAAGAAAAAAAAAGAAACATGTGCTATGAAGTCTACGAGCATTGTGGTCTGGTGAGTTTTAACTTGCTATTTGAATGTCGAGTTTTAAATTTATTGAAAACTTTAGAGTTCGTTACATCATGTGAGTTATTATAAAATGACGGTGATCAAATCAAATTAGATATTTTGATAAAATTAGAAAAAATAGATATATTAAGTGACTGCTAAATCTCCTTTATTGAGTTAGTCACTCTAGCTCTGTATGTTTGTGTTTTTTGGAATACATTTTTATTTTTTGAATCGTCAAAAAATAAAAATACTCACATCAAGTTAAATTCTAGAGAAAATACTCATTTTCAAATCCTAATACACATTCTTCTATGCAATCACTGATCATTTCATCTATTCAATCACTTTACAATGTTTTTTAATTAATTATATAATTCAACCTTCCAACCCATTTTCTTGTTTATTTTATAATCTTTTCTTTTCTATAATCATTAAATTCATAACTACTTCAATCATTTCATATATCACATTTCATATATCAAATCATATTAAAAATTCTACTTTATATCACATTTATACAAATTTCAACCATTTTTTAAAAATACATCCAAACAAATTAAAAAAATTAATATTTTCATACGAATTTTTATACTATACATCCCAAAAAAAAAAATCAAAATTTAATTTTGAAAACACAACCATGCGTACCAAAATTGAATTTCATTCAAAATGGAGATGCTTTTAGAAATGTCCTTATGTTTTGAGGAAAAATTCTATCCTGGCCGAGACTCCCATGCACAGCCAAGTTGGGATTTGAGCCATGGGGTCCAATCCAAATGATGCAATACTCTTTTACTTTTACTTCTTTTGCTTTATTATTCTTTCCTTTTAAACTTTTGTTCATCTACTTGGAGGAAAGCTGAAAAAACAAATTCAAGGTAGATTTTCACAGTTAGAATCTTATAAATATCAATGTAATATTTCATCTTATATTTCAAATAACACGTATGTGTACAAAACATATATGATTTTATTGTATTAATGTCACTTTCAAGGAGGAACTAAATCTTCTAGTAAGAAAAGTTACTCACCAAAACGAACCTATCTATAAAAACGAATTAACAAGTTCCACTTCAATCTCGGTAATTTTTGAGATATTTGGATCGGTAGGGTGGGGACAACAATCCGTCTTTCTCCAACCACCCTTATCAAACCGTGTGCAATGATGAATTTGAAGTCTATGATGATATTCTTTTTATATAATTTTAGTTTTCAGTTAATATTTAATTTGACAATTTTATCTCGTATGGGAATTTCACGCCTTTGCGGAACTTTAATGTAGACGTATGACTCTCATATTTATAGTTCAGTTGTTTAGTCTCTTACACACACTCCAATTAATTTTTAAATGACTATGATAAAAAATAAATAAATTAGTATTGTAGTGTCATCTTCCTTGCAGAAACTTTGATATAATGAAACGAACGGATTCCCAAGAAAAAAGAGAGTAACTAAATGGGAAGATACATAATGACGAGCTATTATTGTACACAAACAATTGGTTTCATTATTCAAATCAATATGTCAAATAATCTTTGTTACTTATGGAGAAACATAAAATGATTGTACTAATCGATAAATTCTTAGATGCATGTGGCAAGTCGTACTTTAACAGGTGTAGATTTTTTTTTTTTGGTTACAACAGGTGTAAATTTACATGTTATCTTCCGTTGTTTATATGACATAATTCACGCTATTTATTTTCAATACCAGATGTTTTGAAGCATTTTTCTTATTGAACAAAATATATATAACATCATATATTTTTTTAAAAGTGTGGATAATGTAGAAGTTTCTTTTAATTGTGATTTTACTTCTCTACCTTTATTAATTACAATTACAATTAAAAATAAATAGTATTTACTGCATTTTTTTATACAACAGTATTTACTGCATATATATAGCATCCTCTACATTCCCAAAAAATTAATTAATAAATAATTAAGTCACCCCACCTTCTCCAATTTATCTATATTTATATTTATATGCATATACACTATATTAAAAGTATGGATAATGTAAGAGTTTCTTCCGATTGTGATTTTACTTCTCTACCCTTACTAATTACAATTACAAATACAATCACAATTACAATTAAAAATAAATAGTATTTACTGCATATAACATCCTCTACATTCCTACAAAATTAATTAATAAATAATTAAGTCACCCCACCTTCTCCAATTTATCTATATTTATATTTATATACACTATATTAAAAGTATGGATAATGTAAGTTTCTTCTGATTGTGATTTTACTTCTCTATCCTTACTAATTACAATTACAAATACAATCACAATTACAATTAAAAATAAATAGTATTTACCGCATATAACATCCTCTACATTCCTACAAAATTAATTAATAAATAATTAAGTCACCCCACCTTCTCTAAATTTATGAAAAATCAAAAAGAGACTAACATAAATATTGCATCTTTCAACTTCCAAAAACTCGTAATTGTATGATATTCCAAACCTCCTAATAGTTGTGATATTAATTAGAGGTATTAGAACTCATTTAAAGTCCTATTAAAACCCCATTACACCACTTCCTCATTAAAGTTAGTTTGTCCATCTCCCCACTACCGTTACAAGGTAGTACGTATTCCTCAACTCAGTGAATTAGTAGTACATATATTTACATCAACTTTTGAGTGGTGGATCCAAGGCATGAATATGTGTTTGATGATTTTTGAATTATTCCTACATTTATATCTCTACATTGTGGAAGAATTTTCTGCAGAAGATCGATAATATATGTGGTGGAGAGTAAAGAAGGACCCTCTTGCATGCTCTTGGCTTTGTTTTTCCCATGAAGTCTTACTTATTTTCTAGCTCTAAATAAGAAATCTCGCATTGGTGATACTTAGTGGATTCGGGAGTCCAACTCCCGAAGAAATTTTCACCACAAACAGTGTTAAAACATATGGGGGGTCCACCAAAAAATAAGTATATTTTATTATGTTTTAACATTTGTGTGGTGGATATTGTCCCGGAGTTGGACTCCCGGGTCCATTAAGTATCATTACGTCATCGTCTCTTTGCATTAAGGAACATGAAGTCTGAAGAATTCGAATGACATTTTTAGCTCAACTTGAAAATGCAAAAACAATATATCTTGTGTACCCCCATATACAATGAAAACCTTCAAACACCCTTCCCATTTACGATAAAACCCTTCAAATACCCACTAAATATATTGAGAAAATCTCTTGCTCTAAAATGACAAATTCACTCTGCACCTATTTATTACAATCTATATAGTTGTTTGCCCCTCTATAATTAATTTTTTAGTTAGTTTGACCCCAAATTTTATTTAACGGTAAATTTATTAAACAAAAGATTCTTGAAGTAATTATAAAGTAGATAAAAAAATATGATTGCAATAATATAAAAAAAGTAAATAATCTTAAATTGTTTCATGTAAATTTATTTACCTACTATATTATAATTTGTCCCTCAGAGAGAACTTCATAGACTTACCCCCCTTTTCCCCGAAAAACTTAGTTCAATCAATAGATATTACAAAAAATTCTTATTGTTTGTGCATTATAATTTTGGTTGCACTTCCATAAAAATTAATAATTAAACATTAAAGATATTTATTTTGTATGTATTGAACTATACATACACAGTTTTATTTATATAGTATCATCCTTTATAAAATTAAAAAAAAAAATAACAGAAAGAGATGCATACTAATTAACATATAAAAAGTTATATGTGTTACATGTTATATAATAAAAAAATCCATATAAGAATCATTTTATCTCGATAAGTAATATAATACTTAAAAAATAAAAAATTATTTTTATTAAAATATGTTATTCTGAAATTGAATAACATGAATTCTCACTAGTTATTTAAAATTAAAATTAAATTTGTAATAGAGGTCTGAATGTAACAGAGCATAATGCATTAATAGTGATAAAAAATATTGTGTGAGATATTTTAAGTGTAGTATTCTCACTACAATCATAATTTATCGATTATTTTTTGAACGTTGACTTATTTAATTAATTTGGCATTAAGTCAATTTTGGGGTCAAGTTATACTGAAATTTAATTGACGAATGTCAAAAATTGAATTTATAATTTTACATAAACAAAAGGTACTTTTGTCCATAATTATATTCAGGGGGGTGGGGGGTGTTTGATGAGTCTTTTCGCAAATGAGGGGGTGTTTGAAGGTTTTGTTGTATATGGGGTGTTCCATGCCTTCCCTATAGTACAGGGGGCAAAATAAATTTAACCATGCTTTAAATTTAGATATGGATCAATATTTAGAACTTTAAACATTGAAATTTGACAATTCTCAGGCAAAAAAACAAAAAAGTATCTACAGTGTTTTCAATTACACTTTTATTGTTACAATTTTACTCTATTACGTTCTTACATTTCTTTTGACAATAATTATTAAAAGAATATGATATTCACGTGCAAGGCGCGCGCTTTGTACTAGTATACATATATAGAGAGCAAAAATAATTTTTGCTACGAGGAATTTATAATCAAGCCTTCTTAACCAGGTATCTCACCATTTCATTTGGTATCAAGTTGTTGTTTCTGTTTCCTATTTTCCTGATGAAACTTTGGATTGGTTGATAGAATTCTGTCTAGCGTCAAATGCAGGTGGCGTATGGCGTGAACTTTCAGCAATTGTTTTGTACCGAGATTGTGAAACCGGTAAAGTTTTCGTTTGTTCGATTTTTACTTTCTTTTGGTGGATATTCAGTATGTTATTTGTGAATTCGGTTTTAAGCTCTCTCTCTTATTTTCGTTGTGTTCTTATGATTCTGAGCTGAAAACGAAGTTCTCATTCAGCTACAACTCTGTAATCCTGGAGCAGTCAAATACTTGTGTTGGAAGTTCGTTTTCACGTGTTTAACTTTTAAGGAGCTGAATTGATATATGAATAAGCATAAAGAGTTTGATTAATAAGTTCTTTCTTAAACTAGTTCATTCAACTTTCCGCTGTGCAGGAATGCATGTTAAGTGATGATCCCTCGCACATTCTCTTGCGCCTCTCTATTAGATATTCGTTTCTATTCAGTGACTTTAATTCGAAACAATGTCTGATCTATAAATTCATGTGTTTTTCATTTTTTTGTTTTTGTCTTTTCGGCTAGCTCTATCACTTGCATCTGTTTAATTTGAATAACAATGTCTTACGAATGAAATCCTCGTTCTCGCTTTTAGCTAGTTAGCTCTCACTGTTATAATGATAGATTTCTTATTGACGGTTTTCCAAGAAGTGAAGAGAACCGTGTGAACTATGAACGTGCTGCGACTAGTTTCTTTTTTGATGATGAGAGTTGTCTGTAAATTTTCCTACTCTTTTCAGATACACTTTGTATAAGCTATCCTGTTCTTTTCATGGTCCCTGGTTACATGTTACTAAACGACCAATTGGAAATTTCGCCTATATAATTGATCTTTTGATAGATAAGCTTTATAGGTGCGCGGTTGACAGAGTCCTTTATTGGTCTTGAGAAACTATTGGCATAAAATACTGAGTGTTAAAACTTTAAGTGCAGATTGGTGCTGAACCAGACAGTGTGCTTTTCTTCGACTGTCCTGAAGAAGAAATGGTGAAACGAGTTCTAAACCGTAATCAGGTACTCGTTATGTTCTCATCTGTTGTGATATGTCTTAAAGTCCCAGACCCAAATTATGCAGCAAGCCCATTATCAAAAGGGCCAATTCTGAAGAGGGCGAACACATGTATTTTAGGGAAAAATCAGGGGCTAGGTTTTAGTTCAGCACTTTTGACATTCATTGTAATTTGTACCTCTTTCATCAATAGTAAAATACTCTCTCCTCTCCCGTGGATGTAGGCAATTGCCGAACCACGTAAATTCTTGTGTCTTTAATCTTTATGCTCTTATTTCGTGAATTGTCGTAACAATCTGGTATCTAGAGCCTGATTAAATAATCGATATTCCGCAATTTTTCGATTATTTTTCTTGGGATGGCTTCAGTCAAACACGAAATCGAGAAGCTTGATCGCAAAACCCGTTTTCCGTTATGGAAGGTGAGGATGATGGCGATTCTAACACAGATGGATTTAGAGGAAGCTCTATTGGGAAAAGATAAGATGTCCGCAGATCTGAAGGATGAACAGAAAAAGAAGATGAATAGGAAAGCTGTCTCGCAGATTCAGTTGCATCTGTCAAACGAAATTCTACAGGATGTACTGAACGAAGATGACGCTGCCTGTCTATGGAGTCGATTGGAGGAGATCTGTATGAAGAAGAATCTCACAAATAAACTGCGTTTGAAGCAGCAGTTATTCGCCTGCAAGTTAAACGAGGGGACATCGATACAAGCTCATATCAATATGTTTAAGACGATCGTCACAGATCTGGAAAACCTTGAGGTGAAGTATGATGATGAGGATCTGGCTTTGTTGTTGCTGTGTTCGTTACCCTCAGTTTATTCCAATTTTCAGGATACAATTCTATATGGTAGAGATACCATTAAGTTGAAGGATGTTCAAGAAGCCTTGTTGAGCAAGTACTCCATTGATGGCGAAATCACATCAACTATATCCGAAAATCAGGGTGAGGGGTTGTTTGTTAGGGGTAGGCCGAAGGATAAGGCTACCCAAGACAACAAGCAGAGGTTTCGTTCAAAATCAAAAGGAAACCTTTACTGTCGTTACTGTAAGAAGACCAATCATGTGAAAGCTGATTGTTGGAAGCTTAAAAAGAAATTGGAAAACCAGCAGAAAAATAAGCTCGGAGAAGCTAATGCTAATACTGTAGAGGAAGATAGTGATGGAGGTGTTCTTTTGGTCAGTTCTGATGGTCCAAAATCAGATGGAGATTGGATTATGGATTCGGCTTGTTCTTTTCATATGTGCCCAAATAGGGATTGGTTCTCTACATACGAACCTGTTAATGGAGTTGTTCTCATGGGTAATGATTTATCTTGCAAAGTTGCTGGAAAAGGAGCAGTTAGGATTAAAATGCATGATAGTGTAATCAGGACTTTATCAGATGTGAGACACGTTCCGGATTTAAAGAAAAATCTTATATCCATGGGCACTCTCGATGCTCTTGGATATAAGTATACTGGCTCAGACGGTGTTTTAAAGGTTTCGAGAGGGGCTCTTGTCGTCATGAAAGGAAAGAGACTTGGTGGCAGTTTATATGTTCTGCAGGGAACTACTGTTTCAGGTGGAGCTGCAGTTTCTACAACCTCTATGTCTGATTCTGAGGTGACGAAACTTTGGCATATGCGTTTAGGCCATATGAGTGAGCGTGGACTCACGATTTTGAGCAAGCGAGGCTTGCTTTGTGGACAGAGAACTAGCAATGTGGATTTTTGTGAGCACTGTATTTTTGGGAAGCATAAGCGAACCAATTTTGGTAAAGGTGTTCATCGAACCAAAGGAACATTGGATTATATCCATTCTGATCTTTGGGGTCGATCACGAGTTGCATCTAAAGCAGGTGCTAGGTACATGCTGATTTTCGTTGATGATTATTCGAGGAAAGTTTGGACCTTCTTTCTGAAGCAGAAAAGTGATGTCTTTGACACTTTCAAGCAGTGGAAGACTATGATTGAGAAGCAAACGGGAAAATAGATTAAGCGTCTTCGCACTGACAATGGATTGGAATTTTGTAATACTGAATTTGAGAACTTCTGCAAGAAAGAAGGAATTGTGAGGCATCATACAATTGTTGCAACACCTCAGCAGAATGGCGTAGCAGAACGTATGAACAAAACATTGATAGAGAAAGCTCGTTGTATGATCTCTAATTCAGGATTATCTAGAGATTTTTGGGCAGAAACAGTTTCCACAGCATGTTTCCTGGTGAATTGTTCTCCATCCACATCCATTGAGCTTAAAACTCCTGAAGAGGTATGGTCTGGAAATTCACCTGACTATTCTAATATTAAAATATTTGGTTGTCCTGCATATGTACATGTTAATGAGGGAAAACTAGAACCTAGGTCTAAAAAGTGCATATTTCTTGGTTACACTTCGGGTGTTATGGGATTTAGGGTTTGGTGTCCTAAAACATGTAGAATAATTACGAGCAGAAATGTTATTTTTGATGAGTCTGCCTTGATAAGTCCGGGAAAGGACAATGTAGTTGATAATGATGCAGGTTCTGAAGAATCACCTGAGAAGGTGGAGCTGGAGGTTCCAATTACACCTCCCTTGCAGCAGATTTCCACTCAAGAAACTCATTCTATTGCGAAAGATAGACCAAGGAGGCAAATTAGGCTACCACAAAGATATGCTGATGCAGATTTTGTAGCATATGCATTAACTATTGCTGAGGAAATGGAATCTGATGAACTTGTCTCATATTCTGATGCTATTTCTTGTGGTGAATCGTCCGAGTGGAGTGGAGCTATGACAGAGGAGATAGAATCTCTTCATAAAAATCAGACTTGGAAGTTAGTGAGGCCTCCTACGGATCAGAAAATTGTAGGCTGCAAGTGGGTGTTTAAAAAGAAGCAAGGAACTCCAGGTGTTGAGGATTTAAGGTACAAAGCAAGACTTGTAGCTAAGGGGTACACACAGAGGTATGGAGTTGATTTTAATCAAGTATTTTCCCATGTTGTTAAACATAGTTCCATACGTCTGTTACTTGCTGTTGTTGCTCGGTTTAACTTGGAACTCGAGCAGTTAGATGTAAAAACAGCTTTCTTGCATGGTCAACTTGAGGAGACCATCTTCATGGCTCAACCAGAGGGATTTATAGTTGAGGGGAAAGAAGATCATGTATGTCTATTGAAAAAGTCTCTCTATGGGTTGAAGCAATCTCCAAGACAGTGGTACAAGCGGTTTGATGCTTTCATGGTAGATAGTGGTTATAGTAGGACTGATTTTGATGCTTGTGTCTACTTTAGAAGATTACCAGATAATTCTTTTATTTATTTACTCCTTTATGTGGATGATATGCTCATTGCTGCAAAGAGCATGATTGAGATTAATAAGTTGAAGACTCGATTGAGTGGGGAGTTTGAGATGAAGAATCTGGGAGCTGCTAGGAAGATTTTAGGTATAGAGATTCGACGTGATCGAAAGGCTGGAAAGTTATTTTTATCTCAAAAATCATACCTTGAAAAAGTTGTTGAAAAATTTGGAATGCAATATGCAAAGCCGGTTAGTGTTCCACTTGCACCACATTTTAAATTATCAGCCTTATTATCACCTCAGTCTGAAGAGGAAGTGCAACGGATGTCTAGGGTTCCCTATTCTAGTGCAGTTGGGAGCATGATGTATGCCATGGTGTGCACTAGACCAGACATTGCACAAGCTGTTAGTGTGGTGAGTCGTTACATGGGAAATCTGGGAGAAGAACATTGGCAAGCAGTTAAATGGATTTTGAGGTACTTGAAAGGTACTACAAATTTAGGACTTGTGTTTGATAGTTCTGAGGATTTTTCTCGAGGTGGAGTTATTGGCTATGTAGATTCTGATTATGCTGGAGATTTGGATAAAAGACGTTCTATCAGTGGATATATATTTACTCTATTTGGAGGTGTTATCAGTTGGAAGGCAGTTCTTCAACCTACTGTTGCATTATCTACCACAGAGGCAGAGTATATGGCAGTCACAGAGGCAGTCAAAGAAGCTTTATGGTTGAAAAGTTTAGCTGTGAGTTTGGGTCTCGAGGAGGAGGTTCCTACTGTATTCTGTGATAGTCAAAGTGCCATTCACTTGACACAGAATCAGATGTTCCACGAGAGGACCAAACATATTGATATAAGGTATCACTTCGTTCGAGAGTATATATCAAATGGAGAGATTGTGATTACTAAAGTTGGTACTAAAGACAATCCTGCTGATATGATGACCAAGCCAGTGCCAGTGCACAAGTTCGAGCATTGCTTGGACTTGGTCAAAATTGGTGTTTTTGATTGATTGCCCTTGAGGGGCTTGGAGAGGTTTGAGTTTTAGTTTTGCTATTTGAGGTCGTTTTATTACTTGGACTTTAATCCAAGGTGGAGAATTGTTGTGATATGTATTAAAGTCCCAAACCCAAATTATGCAGCAAACCCATTATCAAAAGGGTCAGTTCTGAAGAGGGCGAACACATGTATTTTAGGGAAAAATCAGAGGCTAAGTTTTAGTTCAGCACTTTTGACATTCATTGTAATTTGTACCTCTTTCATCAATAGTAAAACACTCTCTCCTCTCCCGTGGATGTAGGCAATTGCCGAACCACGTAAATTCTTGTGTCTTTAATCTTTATGCTCTTATTTCGTGAATTGTCGTAACATCATCCTTGCTTCTCTTCTGTTCCAATACGGAACTCATTTGTAATGTTTTTCTATTTAGGGACGAGTTGATGATAATATAGATACAGCCAAGGAACGGCTGAAGGTATTTCGGTCACTAAATCGTCCCGTAGTCAAGTACTACTCGGAGAAAGAAAAACTTTACAAGGTGCCAATTTGGAACCTGAGAGCAGTTATAATATTCTTACACTCGTTATGCGAAACACAATTAAAATGGTTTCAGATTGATGGTACTGGATCAGAAGATGAAATATTTGAAAGAGTTCGCCCTGTTTTTGCGGGGCATTGAGGTATGCAGTTTCGTGCAATGCTGTGTTATTTTAGAAGCATGGTTAATTGGGTACTTTCTGTTGCTCTTGATAATCAGGGGAACCAATGCATCATCTGAGACATAATTATCGTAATCTACTTGAGAATCCAGATGTCGATGTCTACTCCGATTATTCGTATTTTTTTCAAATTCTGAAAACATTGAATGAATAATTAATATATGTATATGAAATATAGTTAAATCAAATCGTCTATATCATAAAATGTGTCATGAGCTCGTGAAGGAACCAGTTGGAAAATACTAGTTCAGACCCGGTTTGGCCGAACCCAAGTATATTTAGGGTTTATATGTATACAGCCAGGTTCTCTTATTTGGTGAATTTATCCAGTTTCTATTTGGCTAATTTTCACATCTACTGTATTCATAAACTAAATGGTGGCTGTTAGCCATATTACCACTTTCTGTTAGAAAATTTCCCGTTTTCTAATGCGAAATTCGAATGGTACTTGTACAGAATAGTACATCAAACAATCTGTTCTAAAGTTGTCAAAAGGGCCAAAATTAATCCAGCCCTTTTAGTCCCCTTTAGTAAAGGGGTCCGGCCGGCCCTTTTGGTCAATGAATTTATTTTTATTTTATTTTTTATTTGTGCTTTTGTTTATCATTTCATTTCCACATTTATTTATTGGAAATTTTTTTTTTTATTCTTTCATTTATTTTGGCTATTTATAAAATAGTATTTTAGTAATTATAATTTTTTTGGTTGAGTTTAATACTTGATTTGAAAATAATATTGTTTTTATTCCAGGCTTGGACTTCATTGAATCTAATGCTTGGGCTGCTAGTACCACGAAACCAGCTTTCTCCCATTAGATTCAATATTATCTTTCCTACTATGGTTGACTATGCTAAGGAATTCGATGGGCAAATCTCATTTTTGGTCCCGTAAATGAGCACAAGTACACTTTTAATCCTCCGTTTTATGAAAGTCTGACATTGAGTCCCATAAGTTTTAAAAAGTCTCACTTTTGGTCCCAACCGAATATTTCGTCCAAAACTTAACGGTCAACTCCGTTAGTCAACATTTTGACCGACTTTTTGGGGAGATTTTGTGTTTGAATGACACGTGTTATTAAATGAAAACATTGTGTTAGGAATTTCATGTTAGAAGTTTTGATGATGACAATTAAGTTTTTGTTAGACCTCAAAAAAAAAAGTTGTAAGTTTATTTTCGTAGAAAACTTGTATAGGCTTTGAAGCGTTAGACTTGTAATAGATTTATTAGGCTTCGTTATCTTACTTTAGAGAGTTAGGCAAAATAGTCTTAGGCTGAGCGTCTGATGATTTCTGAGTGAGTTTATCAGTGGTAAAGTTCGAAGACTCAAGCGCCTAATCTCAGAAGATAGATACAGTCTCCAAGCGTCCACTTTGGCCAGCTATATCAAGCGTTACCTTATGGGACAGAAGTGATTTCACCTGAATTTACTTCTAAGTCCAGAAGGAGTTTAATGCAAATATTCTCAAAGCATTAAATACCAACGGGTATTAATTTCAAATGCATTAAATGTTGATAAGAGCATTTAATATGATAAGCAATGTCAGACGTACGGAGAAGCCACCCTATTGGACTGTCAACTATCTCAGACTGCAGCACCAACTTTCGTGCAGCAGATTTTCAGGAAAAAGGACAAAAGCTGTTCACTCGCGAAAGTGAGAGACACGCGCCAGTGCATGTGTCAAACGGACACTTTCTCCAAAAATACCTATAAATAGGACTTCAACAACAAACAAAAAAAAAAAAAAACAACAATTTTATCAAAGCCAAATTGCTGTTGCATTAAAATCTCATTCCTTAAATTCTCAGAAAAGCCAGAAACTTCAAGAAACATCCAAATTGCTTTTCTTATATTCCTGAGACAGTCAACAAATATCTCAAACATTCTTTTTGAAAAAACCAGATTCCTACTGAGATATTACCAAGTTGTTTGAACTTCATCAAAATCAAACAAACCTTTTAGAAAATCCCATCCAAGCCTCGCGATCTGTGTGAAGTCGAAGTTGGATACTTGCATCATTTCTGGGTGAAAGAAGCAAGAGGGTTGAAGTGATTTGAAGCAGAAATCTGTGTGATCAAGGAGCTCAAGTCATCGACATCCATCTCTCCCTAATTTGTAGAAGATTCTGTGTGATTCTTTGAGAATCATTTTAGTGGATTGCCTCCAAGTGCAAAGGAGAAGAAGGACGTAGTTGGGATTACACCACCCAACGAACCTTACAAATATTGTGTTATTTACTTTTCAGTCATTTCATTCATCTATCATATCATTGCATAAGTAAAACACAATCAAAAGCTAAGCACCTAAGAAACATCTTGTGACGCTAAAACTTTCAAAGAGAAGACTCCAAAATCATTCCGCTGTGCTAACCCTGATTAAAAGAACTGAACGCTTAACCTACAAGGTCAAAGTATTCAATTCCTGAAGTCTAAGTTAAATTTATAAAACAGTCTTCATTAGACGCTTCACAAAGTCTCAAATATCTTATGTGAACGCTAAGGTGAAGCGTCACACTCTTCAAGCGCCTATCATTTCAAGCGTCCAAATACGTTTAATACGAAATCTTTTTTAAGTCGAAAAAGACTTAAGGGTCTATTCAACCCCCCCCCCTTCTAGACCCTTTCGTATGCCACTTGGGACCAACAAGTGGTATCAGAGCGGTTAATTTTGAAATTTTAAAATTTCCAAGCATAACTGCTTGTTTAGATCTTTTTCTTTCAAAATCTAGTTGCTTTTTAAAGCTTAGATATGGCATTTGCTAAAGTTCCCAAATTGACAGAATCAAATTTTGACACATGGAAAGTCAAAGCATTTACGTATTTATGTTCATGCGATGATGACATGTGCGATATTATTTCAGATGGGCCAATCAAAATATACAAAGTTATCACAAGAGCGCCTGGAGCCACAGAAGAAACCCCTGATGGTTACGTTGAAAAACCAAAACAAGAATGGTCTCCAGATGAGCGTCGAAGAGCTAACTTGGACAATGTTGGTCGCAACGCTCTGTATACGGCTATTGGTGATAATGATAACTTATTCAATAAAATCAAATCTTGCAAAACGACTAAAGAAATATGGGATAAGCTGGCTACAATCTGTGGTGGTTCAGCTCAAATCAAAGAAAACAAACTTTCCATTGCTAAGGAAAAGTTTAACGGATTTAAGATGCTACCCAATGAAACACTAGAGCAATTGGATATAAGATTCACAGCTCTTATTACAGAACTTACGTCGTTGGGAATGGACTTACAGAATCGAGAAATGGTGGTTAAGATCTTTAGAAGTCTACCAAGTAAATTCTTGATGAAGACAACAGCTATGAGAGAATCAAACATGCTGGATCTCTTAACTCCAGAAGACGCCTTTTCAGAGATAAAAGCTTTTGAGTTCGAGTTGAACTCTGCTAGTGACATTGTGAGTAATCCAGTGATTGAATTTGGAGCGCTCATTGCATCAATCAAAGGCAAATCGGGTAACAAAGGAAAGAATTCGGACATTAATGAGGAAGAAGAGTTGGCTTTGCTGAATAGATTCAGGAAGTTCTTGAGATATGAAAAGAAAGGAAAAGGTCCTAATAGTCAAGGACAAAGTTCATATCAAGCGCCTTCTCCCATACAACAACAGTTTCAAGCGCCTCAATATTCTGTTCCTTTACCTCAAGCGCCTGCTCAATATCAAGCGTCTACTCAAAATCTCCCAGCTCCAGTGGTTTCAAAACCACACACTGCAAGGCTAACAAGTGAACAAAAAATGAAAACCAATCTTTGTTATAATTGCAGGAAACCGGGGCACTACCAGGTAAATTGTCCCTATCCAAATGTATCCAAGCCCTCAAGGCAGGATTACTTGGATAGAAACCAATTCAGGAGCAACCTTCGACAACAAGGTTTGCTTGCGGAATCAGAACCAGCATCAGCACCTGAAGATTTAGAATCATCAGACGAAAGTAGTGATGATGATGAGCCGATAGATAACTCAGCGCTCATATGTCTCATGGCCAGAGATGATGAAGCGTCCCCTGAGGTAATCAATGAATTATCAATTCCTCTTTCTTATGATGAATTACTTGACAAAGTCAAAGAATATTACAATGAATGTCAAGAAGCTGCCAAAATATATCAAAATGATCTCGCTATTATTTCATCACTCAAAAACGATAAAGTAACGCTCAGAGCAGAGTTGCAAATTCAGCAACAGTGCATTGAGAAAAACCAATCGCTTGAGAGTGAAGTTATTCAATTGAGAGGTGATCTTGATATAATAGTCAAGAGAGAAGCTGATCTGATGGCTAGACTTGCCAAGTCAGAACAGCTCATCTCATCGTTGTCCAAAGCATCCAGAAAGCTCGACAATGTGACTGAAATAACAAGGTTGTTTGGAGAAAAGACCGGTTTAGGATGCAATGAATTCGGTAAACAACCAAACAAACCTAATGTTACGGCAAACAACAAAGGAAAGGGTGTTTTCTTTGTTGAGAAAGGTTCACAAGGTCAAACTCAAAATGAACCAAGGGACAATGGTAAGAGGCCAAATGAGAAAGTCAAAACTAACTCAGACAAGGGTAAGGCTAAAGCAAATGATCCACAAAGACAGACTCATCCAAACGCTCAAAAAGCTAAGGATAAATCTAGTCACTGTGAATCAAGCGCTAAGCGTCTAGCACCAAACGTGCAACCCAAGCCAGAGCCAAGGAAATACCAGCGTCGATATCCAAAACAGTCAAGATCATATTATCGATACTATGATAATTATGATTATGACTATTATTATAATCGTGGATATTATTATACATCCAAAAATTACACACAGCACAAGGTGAAACCCAAAAAGGCCAATATTCCTACTATGAAGACAAGGCAAATTTGGGTTCCTAAAGTTCTAATTAACACTAACAAGGATACTAATGTTGAAGGACCCAAGCAACAATGGGTACCTAAACAGAAATAGAACTTCCCTTTTGATTGCAGGTACCTAGAGCTAAAGTCAATACATCTGTTTGGTATTTTGATAGTGGATCGTCAAGGCACATGACAGGTTCCAAAGATCTTCTGATCAACTATCAAGCTGCCAATGGTCCTCAGGTTGTATTTGGTGATAACTCCAAAGGTAAAACCAAAGGTATAGGTACTGTGCATAGGGGGAACATCATGATAAGTGATGTTTATTTTGTTGAGGGTCTAAAGCACAATTTATTAAGCATAAGTCAATTCTGCGATAAAGGCTTTGAAGTCATATTCTCAAGTGACTATTGCTATATAAACGACGCTAAGACTAAATCTACTAAACTAAAAGGAAAAAGGAATAACAACGTATATTTGGTAGATTGGGGTTCAACACTTGATAACAACCCAACATGCTTTGTTGCTAAAAATGAATCTAAAATGGGTTGGTTATGGCATAGAAAAATGAATCACCTCAACTTTAAGACAATCTCTCAGCTTATAAGTCAAAATCTTGTAGAGGGATTGCCAAATGGACCATTTCATAAGGATCGCCTCTGTGACGCTTGTCAAATGGGTAAACAAGTTAAATCATCTTTCAAGAGAAAACCTCATCTATCTACTTCTAGAATACTTGAACTACTTCACATGGATTTGTTTGGACCTGTTCAAACAATCAGTGTAAGCGGTAAAAAGTATACTTTAGTGGTAGTAGACGATTTCTCTAGATTTACTTGGGTGGAATTTCTTTCATCCAAAGATGAAACATGTGACAAGTTAACAGCGCTTATTCGGCAACTTCAAACATTGAAAAATCTTAAGGTTGCAAGAATAAGAAGCGATCACGGTACTGAGTTTACTAACAAGGTTGTTGAGAAGTTTTGTGCAGAAAATGGAATACATCATGAGTATTCAGCTCCCAGAACTCCCCAACAAAATGGTGTTGCTGAGCGCCGGAACCGAACGCTTAAGGAAGCCGCTAGGACTATGTTAGCTGAATCCAAGCTTGCTCCTAGATTTTGGGCCGAAGCGATCAACACTGCTTGTTACACTCAAAATCGATGCATGATCAACAAACAGCATGGAAAAACTCCATATGAACTGTGGAAAGGACGTAAGCCAAATATTTCATACTTTCACGTCTTTGGTTCTAAATGTTTTATCCATAATAATGGATCCCAAAGCCTAAAGACTTTTGATCCTAAAGCGGATGAAGGAATCTTTCTAGGCTACGCCAAAAATGGAAAGAATTTTCGCATTCTCAATAAGATCAAATCGAAGGTTGAGGAATCTATTCATGTTGTGTTTGATGATGCTAACCAAGAGCCGAGTAAGGTAAATGTAAATGATGTAGGAGTTGAAGATCTATGTCATCAAGCGTCCAAAATTACTATTGATGAAGATACTGACGATGATGATGAGATCTCAGTGCCTCCTCCTAAGAATACTCGTGAAATCAATCTAAATTATCATGTAAGAAATACGGATGATCATGAAAAGAATGATCATCAAGAGCAAAGAAGGAATCGTGAACTTGAAGCGCCAACGCAGGAGAATGGTCAAGCGAATGATTCTCAAGCGCCTGTTCATTCTCAAAACCCCTTCCAAACAGATAGACTATGGTTACGTGACCATCCACCTGAGCAAATCATTGGAGATATTGAAGCACCAGTTAGAACTAGAGCCGCTACATTTAATGAGGCTATGTTCGCAAGCTTTCTATCTCAAATGGAACCTAAGAAAGTGGATGAAGCGTTAAGTGATCCAAGTTGGATTGAAGCTATGCAAGAAGAGCTCAATCAGTTTGAGCGAAATAAAGTTTGGATGCTAGTACCAAGACCAACTCATCAAGGAGTTATTGGAACTAGATGGGTATATAGAAACAAGATGGATGAGGACGGCATTGTTGTAAGAAACAAGGCCAGACTCGTAGCTCAAGGATACTGCCAAGAGGAGGGCATTGACTTTGATGAGACTTACGCTCCTGTTGCTCGTCTTGAAGCAATCCGCATGTTTCTAGCGTACGCAGCGTTTAACAAGTTTACAGTATTTCAAATGGACGTAAAGAGTGCCTTCCTGAATGGTAAACTCCAAGAAGAAGTGTATGTGGAGCAACCTCCAGGATTCATCAACAATCATGGTAAGGGTATGGTTTACAAGCTCGAAAAAGCACTTTATGGGCTTAAGCAAGCACCTCGAGCATGGTATGACACTCTCTCTATCTTTCTTATTGGTAAAGGTTTTTCAAAAGGCAGCGTTGACACAACGTTATTTAAAATTACCAATGATGAAGATATTCTCTTAGTTCAAATTTACGTTGATGACATTATATTTGGTTCTACTAATAAGCGTCTGTGTGAGAAATTTTCGAAAATGATGCAAGAACAATTTGAAATGAGCATGATGGGTGAATTAACCTTCTTCTTAGGACTACAAGTTAAACAACTCCCTAATGGCATATTTATCAACCAAGCTAAATATACACGAGATATGATTAAGAAATTTGGTATGGAAAATGCATCATATTCAAAAATTCCAATGAGCCAAACGCTTAAGTTAGATAAAGATGAAAGTGGAAAGAAAGTTGATATCACTAATTATAGAGGTATCATAGGATCACTTCTTTATCTCACTGCCAGTAGACCTGATATTATGTTTTCGGTATGTATGTGTGCACGATTCCAAGCTGATCCTAAAGAGTCACACTTGACTGCTGCCAAGAAAATCCTTAAATACCTAAAAGGCACACAACATGTGGGCTTATGGTATCCCAGGGATTCTCCTTTTGAACTAATCGGTTACTCAGATGCAGATTTTGCAGGTTGCAAAATAGATCGTAAAAGCACTAGTGGTACTTGTCAATTCTTAGGTGATAGGTTAGTTTCATGGCATAGCAAGAAACAACAATCCATAGCTACCTCCACAGCCGAAGCTGAGTATGTAGCTGCAGGAAGTTGTTGTGCACAAGTTCTATGGATGAGGCAACAACTTAGAGATTACGGAACAATCTTAGGACCAACTCCCATTCATTGTGATAACCAAAGCGCTTTAGCCATGACTCAAAACCCTGTTCTTCATTCAAGAACCAAACACATTGACATTAGATACCATTTCCTTCGTGACCACGTTCAAAAGAAAGATATCTCCATGCACTTCATTGGAACTGACAAACAACTGGCAGATATCTTCACCAAAGCACTCAATGAACAACGTTTTCTCACTTTGAGAAGTGAACTAGGTATGATTGATTTAAACGCTTGATCATGAAGCATCATATTTTATTAGGCATATAATTTAGGGGGAATCCACTTAAGTTATATCTCACAATATTCTTTAAAAAAAAAAAAAAAATATTTTTACTTGATCATAACTGTAAGCGTCAATGATAAAAATTTTCAGATGCATAATCATCAACGCTCAGCTCTATGTTTGCATAAAATATTGAATGCTCAAAATATTGAAAAGTCTTTTGACTTCAAGCGTCCATTTTATCAGCTAAGCGCTGAATAGTTTATCAAAAATTTATAAAATATTTTCGTTACAAGCCATGCATAAAATTTTCAAACTTCTTTCAAGGTCGTGGGTAGACTCAAAGGTCTATTTTGTACTCTACTCACACGCCTCTATCACATCAAACTGGCGGGTACTCAAATTTTTTAAAAATGACGGTTCAGAGATAGCACGTGTTTGTGTACGTGTCAGTGTACAAACATGCGCGTGTGTTACACTCTGAAAATACCAAACGTTAATTTTTCTTTAACTCGGATGTCAAATCTTTATATATGAGAATTACCAAATGTAACTTCTCTCTTTTACACAAAACTCGCGTCCGCAGTTAATAAATTTATGGCTAAGATTCAACAGTTATTACACGTGTTTAAATCCTACTAAGACTACATAACACAAGTTTCAAAACTCTTTACTGTGTCATTTAAAACACAAACTCTGCAGAAAAAGTAACTTACTTTCTATTCACGCATATCTGCAAATCTCTCTTTATCTCTCTCAATACAACAGAAAATCTCAGTCCATCTTCTTCGTTTTAAACAAAAAAATGGCACCAAAGAAATCATCATCTACTTCTGCTGAAATTACCATCAAGGTAACTGAAGGTCTTGTTGTCGACTGGAAATTTCTATATGAACAAACTCAGATCAACCTGACGGACATAATGGACATGGTCGTCCAAGCTGGGCTCAAACCCTTCTTAACCCAATACTCTTATATGTTTCCCACTGAAGTTGAAACTTTCTGGAAGACTGCTACACTTTCAGAGGACAAGAAGTCCATCTCTTGTCAAATTCCCTTCTCCAAGAAGGAGTCTCCAAAGGAATTCATCCTATCTGCTTCCACCATTGCCAAGAACTTCAATTTGCCTAATGAGGGTGAGGCACTGGATTCTGTTACGTTGAAACAAATTAAGGAAGCATGGGCAATCATGAGTGCGTACGACGATGTTCCTTACACTCAGTACTTCGAGAAGAAAGACCTGGTGTCCAAATACCGGTTATTGGCTGATTTCTGCAGCAAGATCATAGAATGCCGCGTGGGAACCTTTGATAAGGTAAATCCTGTTCAATTTCAGATGATGGTTGCTATACTCTTCAACATCAAAATCAACTGGAGTGAGTACATCTTCGGACGGTTTCGGGACAGTCTAAGCGCTTCAAATAAGCCTTATGGACTCATCCTGAGTGACATCTTGTTTAAATCGAATTGTGTGTACTCGTCTGGACTTCCGTTGAATAAGTCCAAGTTGTTGGGAAAAAGGATTCTGACCAATATGTTCAATCCTCCAAAAGTTAGTGGTGCGGCTAGACCCCTATCTGAGCGGCTGGAAGAACGCCAACTGCTTGCTCAAAAGGCTGAGAGACCAGTGCCAGAGGAAGCTGTGAAGCGTCCAGCAGCAACGAAGAAGAGAGCCCCCAGAAAACCCAAAGTTAAAATTGCCGTCCCCTCTCAAAAGATTGATGAGGAAACTGATGAGGATGCCGAGGACAAGTTGCCTCTCAAAAGACGAAAGCTGGAAGGGATCATTAAGCAAATAGACTTTGAAGAACCAGCTGTTGATCCTCCCGCTCCTCCGGCTAAACTAGTTGAAGGAGTCAACATTAAGAAAATCTTTAAGCGTTCCAGGACTAGCAAGCGTTAAGCTACTCCTGAAGAGCCTGAGACAGTTGAGCCAAGCGCTCAAGATGTTGCTGTTGAGCCAAGCGCTCAAGTTCTCGTTGAGCCAAGCGCTCAAGATGTTGCTGTTGAGCCAAGCGCTCAAGATGTTGCTGTTGAGCCAAGCGCTCCAGAAACTGCTGTTGAGCTTAGTTCTCAGGGTAAGTTTATTTCTTCCCACAGCATTTCTATTCCTACATCTGTAGAAGATCCTGCTCTTATAGAGGATGGCTCTTGTTTTTCAGCTATAGTTCCAGCTGCTGCTGAAGTGTCCACAGATGTTCTGTTGGATGTTGACCTGACTGGAGTTGTAGCTATCGCTCAAGATGTTGCCGCTGAAGTAGCTGCAATTGAACCTGAGGAACCTGCTACTTTAACAGAGGCACGTTCAGAAGGTCAGAACGCTGCTGAAGACGTTAGAGCTCCTCGTCACTTCTTTCAACTCGATCCGCTGAAGACAATTGATCATTCAATTAACTATATGCCCCCAGCGCTCGACGAAGATTTCATTCCTGCAGGATATAATATAGAAAGATATATTGCTGCAGAAGCTGACGCTGCAAGACTGATTGACTTTGACAGCGCAATCAAAGCAACCGTTCTAGACAGACCAGGAGACAGACCTCCTAGATGTGCCGTGGATGTGGCTTACTATCTTGACAATGGCCACAGCAGACCAACTGGGTTCGCGCTAAGGGATTACACTGTTCGTGTGTATGATCCTCTCCGTCCTAGCTTTCTCAATCCCTCAGAGTCAGTCTTGAACAGAGAAGGTTACACACATTTCCCTCAGACGGCTCACAGCCCTGAAAATCTTGCATCGGTCCGTCCTCTCTGTCTATGGAAAAATAAAGAGATTCATGCTGGTGAGCGCCTTGAATCGTTGACCGATCTGCTCCAGACTGAAGCTGATGCTTACTTTGACAGCGTCTGGAATGCCAACTATCAGCCTGATAAGCACCGCTTTGAAGCCATAAGAGATATTCATCTTGAAGGTATTCGTGCTATGGTGACTGCTGGCACAGACTTCTGTATAAATGAAGTAAATTGGGTTGAAGCGTACATGGGACATAAATACACCTTCCCAGAGTTAGTCCAAGCTCCCCATCTTTTCGGCATAGGCATGCATGACAAGAAGCGTCAATTCGCCAAGTATTGCCTCCTGAAGCGTCAACAAAGACTCGGACCTGTTCTCAAGCTCCCAATTATTAGACATCAAATAGAACAATGTCTACGTCAAGAACTTCAGAGATTATCCCTCACCCCTCTTCGGTTTAATGCTCAAGCGTCTTCCAGTGGTACAGTTGGTGAACGGTGCTTAAATCTTGCTCCAAGCCACTGTGAAGAAAACTTCAATCTGATGGTAAAGATTCTATCTCCCGTATCTCTCTTTGATAAAATCTTCACTGCCAATCTCAGATCTTGGAACGGCTCAGTGATCAATTCATTCAAAGGATATCGCTGCTCCCTTCCATTCGCAGTGAGGTACTCAATCACTATGAGTATGTTCTTTCTCTGCTTGAAAGGAATCAAGAGCTCGCTCAAGCCATTTATCCGTATCTTGAAGAGTACTATGCGGACTGTGTGCCTACACATCGACGTCCTGCATCTCTTCCCTCAGATTGCTTGATTGGATTTTCCAGAACTCACTGCACAGATTCACTATTCTCCATCGCTCAAGCGCCGTCCAAAGTTTTCCCAGATCATGTGCTGGATATCATTGGTCCAATGTACATCAGGGCCATTGATAGTCCTCTTCGCACATTTATCTCCGGTACTTGTATGTCCAGGACCAGACTCATTGAACTCTTGGATTCTACATCCACCTCTTATGCCGACTCAGCAAGCTGGAACTTCCAATTCACTGACTTTCGCCAACCTGAGTCAACGCTTGAGGAAGCGCCTGCTGAGACATCTGAAGCGTCCAAATCTGCAGATACCAGTATTCCTGACGCTCCTGAACATGCTACCATTGATAGTGCTGAAGATACTTCCCTGGATATTCGAGGTACTGTTTTTGATCCAGCCTATCAAGTTCCTTTTGACTCTCTCAAACACTCATCACGGTTCAAGCGACCAGCTCCTCAAGCGGTTCAATCAGATGAGAGTCAAGCCTTCGGTCCCCTGCTTAAATCTGTTTTGGAGACAATTAGCGCTCAAGCTACTCAGAGTGAAGAATCTCTCCATTGGATTAAGGAAGACCTGGCAAAGATTGAAACTCACGTAATGAGCGCTCAGATTGCTCATATGCGTAGTTCAGCTCAAGCGGCAGTTGGTGAGTGCAAACAAGACTTTCAAGAAATGCAGGATGCTGCCCACGCAACCCAACTTGCCATGAAAGAAGAACTTGAAAAGCGCCTTGCAACCCTTGAGATCTCTGTGAATGACGCCACCAGCGCTAAGCTTCTTGTTATGCAGGAACGCTTCGACAAGCGTCTGGATGACATCACAGATTCCTTATCTCAGATTGCTCATCAGGTAAGTGTACTCACAAACCACTTCTTAAAATCTGATGATGGCAATAAGGGGGAAGAGAAGAAGAAAGGAGAAAAGCGGAAAGCGTCCAGTTCAAAAGTTGAAGATCCTCCGTCTCCTAAGCGTCAAATGCCTCCTTCTCAGTCTGCGCTTAATCTCCCGTCTTGGATAACTGCTCTGAAACAAAGTTCATCCGGAGCGCCCAGTAGTACACTAAGGGAACCTCCTAGAGCGTTATATCCAAACCTACCAATTCCTACAAGAGCACTGCTTGAACAGTTTGACATTCCTCTTCAGAGAACATCCATTTCAGAACCTACAGATCCACAGATCTTAGCTGAAGAAAGAAAAATGACTGATTTTAGCCAAGCTTTTCGAATCTGCCTAAGGTACATTGGTATCGACCCACTGACTGGGATAATCACTTTAACGTATTCAAAAAGAGACAACAAGAAGAAAACAAGCTTATCATCAACAAAGATCATGAAGCAATGATGATCTTGGAAGACAATCTGACTGAAGCTATCCGAGCTGAAATGTCCAAGCGATACAGAGTTAGACCAAGTCATTAAAGCTTTCTGATTTTACATTATCTATATTCTTGTCTCTTATATCTTTAAATATTCAGCTGTAAAAATGCTTGTAATTCTCGATAAATATGAAATGCATTTTTTTCTTGCTGAAAACATCTCGTTGAAGCGTAACTAACTTTAACTAACGTCTACTGATCAAAGCTAACTTTTACTTTTGGCTATCTAACTCTTGAACTATAAAAGAGTAAGTATTGCCATCATCAAAAAGGGGGAAATTGTTAGGAATTTCATGTTAGAAGTTTTGATGATGACAATTAAGTTTTTGTTAGACCCCAAAAAAGTTGTAAGTTTATTTTCGTAGAAAACTTGTATAGGCTTTGAAGCGTTAGACTTGTAATAGATTTATTAGGCTTTGTTATCTTACTTTAGAGTGTTAGGCAAATAGTCTTAGGCTGAGCGTCTGATGATTTCTGAGTGAGTTTATCAGTGGTAAAGTTCGAAGACTCAAGCGCCTGATCTCAGAAGATAGATACAGTCTCCAAGCGTCCACTTTGGCCAGCTATATCAAGCGTTACCTTATGGGACAGAAGTGATTTCACCTGAATTTACTTCTAAGTCCAGAAGGAGTTTAATGCAAATATTCTCAAAGCATTAAATACCAACGGTATTAATTTCAAATGCATAAATGTTGATAAGAGCATTTAATATGATCAATGTCAGACGTACGGAGAAGCCACCCTATTGGACTGTCAACTATCTCAGACTGCAGCACCAACTTTCGTGCAGCAGATTTTCAGGAAAAGGACAAAAGCTGTTCACGCGCGAAAGTGAGAGACACCGCCAGTGCATGTGTCAAACGGACACTTTCTCCAAGAATACCTATAAATAGGACTTCAACAACAAACAAAAAAAAAACAACAATTTTATCAAAGCCAAATTGCTGTTGCATTAAAATCTCATTCCTTAAATCTCAGAAAAGCCAGAAACTTCAAGAAACATCCAAATTGCTTTTCTTATATTCCTGAGACAGTCAACAAATATCTCAAACATTCTTTTTGAAGAAACCAGATTCCTACTGAGATATTACCAAGTTGTTTGAACTTCATCAAAATCAAACAAACCTTTTAGAAATCCCATCCAAGCCTCGCGATCTGTGTGAAGTCGAAGTTGGATACTTGCATCATTTCTGGGTGAAAGAAGCAAGAGGGTTGAAGTGATTTGAAGCAGAAATCTGTGTGATCAAGGAGCTCAAGTCATCGACATCCATCTCTCCCTAATTTGTAGAAGATTCTGTGTGATTCTTTGAGAATCATTTTAGTGGATTGCCTCCAAGTGCAAAGGAGAAGAAGGACGTAGTTGGGATTACACCACCCAACGAACCTTACAAATATTGTGTTATTTACTTTTCAGTCATTTCATTCATCTATCATCATTGCATAAGTAAAACACAATCAAAAGCTAAGCACCTAAGAAACATCTTGTGACGCTAAAACTTTCAAAGAGAAGACTCCAAAATCATTCCGCTGTGCTAACCCTGATTAAAAGAACTGAACGCTTAACCTACAAGGTCAAAGTATTCAATTCCTGAAGTCTAAGTTAACTTTATAAAACAGTCTTCATTAGACGCTTCACAAAGTCTCAAATATCTTATGTGAACGCTAAGGTGAAGCGTCACACTCTTCAAGCGCCTATCATTTCAAGCGTCCAAATACGTTTAATACGAAATCTTTTTTAAGTCGAAAAAGACTTAAGGGTCTATTCAACCCCCCCCCCCCCCTTCTAGACCCTTTCGTATGCCACTTGGGACCAACACATTGTGATATTGAATATAATCTATGTGCGAGTGTATTTACGTATGAATTTCTCCCAAAAAAAATGAATCAAAATATTGACAAACGGAGTTAATCGTTAAGTTTTGGATGAAATATTCGGTTGGGAACAAAAGTGAGATTTTTTAGAACTTATGAGTCTCAATGTGAGACTATCATAAAGCGGTGGACTAAATGTGTACTCGTGCCCACTTACGGGACCAAAAATGAGATTAGCTGGGAATTCGATTTAACTCTCCCTTTAAGCCCAACTTTAGTTGATTCGTTACTTCCCATTGTGATTCAGAAATTATGTTAGTTTGTGGCTTTTTGCTCTTAGATCTTTCGTAATTTCTGAAATCCTTTATGATATTGTCTTGAAGTTTTCCTTTTTTTTTTTCGCAAGAAGATTACTATGCTTTTGCTAATTTTTTCTTATAATACATAAAGAAAAATAGTTTTGTAGTTTGAAAGGATAGTGAATAAACTTCAAGCATTTTTTATTAATCAAGTCATACAACATTTCCCTTACGATATTATAATCGTGATTATAAGGAAAATTCTTATGGTAATCTACTGTAAGTTTTGACATATGCAAAATAATATATTCGTTCAAAACAT
>WHWC01000434.1:0-34079 GCA_019426215.1 Buddleja alternifolia | reverse complement strand
TGATAGTGCGTGGGTGAGCCCTACCCAAGTGGTGCCTAAGAAAGGGGGGATAACGGTAATTGAGAATCGAATAATGAATTAATCCCAACTCGTATGCTTAGCGGGTGGCGTGTGTGCATAGACTACCGTAAATTGAATGATGCCACCCGTAAGGATCATTTCCCCCTCCCTTTTATTGATCAAATGCTTGAGAGGTTAGCGGGGCATGATTTCTATGCTTCTTGATGGTTACTCCGGCTATAATCAAATGCCACGACCAGAGGACCAAGAGAAAACAACTTTCACTTGTCCCTATGGCACATTTTCTTATAGAAGGATGCCATTTGGCTTGTGTAATGCCCCGACCACCTTTCAAAGATGCATGATGGCTATTTTTCATGATATGGTTGAAGATTTCCTTGAAATTTTTATGGACGACTTTTCTGTGTTCGGTACAACTTTTGATACATGTCTTGCTCATTTGAATAATGTGTTAAAACGTTGTGAGGAAACCAACCTTGTTTTGAATTGAGAAAAATGTCATTTAATGGTCCGGGAGGGAATTGTGCTTGGCCACAAGATCTCTCAAAAAGGGATCGAAGTGGACCAAGCCAAGATTATGGTCATAGAAAAACTCCCCCCTCCCACTTCGGTCAATGCCGTTAGGAGTTTTCTCGGGCATACCGGGTTCTATAGGCGATTTATTTTGAACTTCTCTAAAATTGCGAAACCGTTATCTAATTTGCTTGTCAAGGATGCCCTGTTTGATTTCAATTCTTCTTGTATGCAGGCCTTTCTCGATTTGAAGGAATGCTTAGTTTCCGCCCCTATCATGTCACCCCCTGATTGGAGCTTACCATTCGAGTTGATGTGTGATGCGAATGACACCGCAGTTGGAGTGGTCCTTGGCCAAAGAAAGGAGAAGGTATTTCGAACCATTTACTATGCTAGTAAAACTCTTAACGACGCACAATTGAATTATGCCACCACGGAAAAGGAGTTACTAGCCATAGTCTTTGCATTCGACAAATTCCACTCTTACCTCGTGCTAAACAAAGTGATAGTCTACACCGATCATTCGGCCTTAAAATATTTGCTTGCCAAGAAAGATGCTAAACCGAGGCTACTTAGGTGGATTTTGTTACTACAAGAATTTGATTTAGAGATAAAAGATAAGAAAGGCACCGAAAATGTAGTAGCCGACCACCTCTCACGATTAGAGCTAGTGAATGATCCGTTAGATGAGATACCCATTCGTGAGGAATTCCCGGATGAACACCTCCTTGCTATTTCTGACAATATTTCACCTTGGTATGCTAACTTTGCCAATTACATTGTTACGGGCCTCCTTCCCCCGGATATCACTTTTCATCAAAAGAAGAAATTTCTATTTGATGTGAAGCAATTTCTTTGGGACGAACCCTTTCTATTCAAAGTTTGTGCAGATGGCTTAATTCGACGTTGCATACCCGAAACGGAAGTGCATGCTATCCTTTCTCATTGTCATGATATGGCGGTGGGTGGCCACTTTGGGCCCTCCAAAACGGTAGCTAAGATCCTCCAATCAGGTTTCTTCTGGCCTACTCTTATTAAAGATGCATATCATTATGTCAAATCATGTGATCGCTGTCAACGAATGGGGAACATCTCTAAACGTCATGAAACACCTTTAAATAGCATGTTAGAGTGTGAGTTGTTCGATGTATGGGGTGTGGACTTTATAGGCCCTTTCCCTAGTTCTTGTTCAAACAAATACATCCTTGTTGCGGTAGACTATGTCTCCAAATGGGTGCAAGCCGTGGCCTCGCCCACTAATGATGCTTGGGTCGTCACTCGTTTTCTAAAGAAGCATATTTTTACTCGATTTGGAACTCCCCGAGCCATCATTAGTGACGGGGGCACCCACTTTTGCAACAAACAATTTGAGTTTTTATTGACCAAGTACGGGGTGAGGCATAAGATTTCGACCCCATATCACCCGCAAACTAGTGGCCAAGTGGAGGTTTCTAATAGGGAGATTAAGCGTATGTTAGAAAAAACGGTCAATGCATCAAGAAAGGATTGGTCCCTTAAGTTGGATGATGCTCTTTGGGCTTATCGGACCGCCTATAAAACCCCAATTGGCATGTCTCGGTATCGTTTTGTTTTTGGCAAAACATGTCACTTACCCGTTGAGCTTGAGCATCGTGCTTATTGGGCCATTAAGTTTCTGAACTTTAACTCTCAACGTGTAGGTACACAACATTTGCTACAACTCAGCGAGCTCGAAGAATGGCGTCATCTCGCCTATGAGAACGCAAAACTCTACAAGGAGCGTACCAAAATGTGGCATGACAAGCATATTCTTCCCCGGGAGTTCCACAAGGGAGAAAGAGTGTTACTATACAACTCTCGACTCCGACTCTTCCCCGGGAAGCTTAAGTCTCGATGGTCGGGCCCATTCTTGATTTCGCATGTCTATCCTTCGGGCGCCGTCGAGCTTACAACGGATAAAGGACAGACTTTCTTGGCCAACGCTCAACGTTTGAAACCATATGCCGGGTTGGATGGACCGAGAGACAAAGTGTCCATCATCCTTGAGGACCCTCCATGATTTCTCGCCTTAAGTCGAGCTAACGACTCTAAACTAGCGCTTCTTGGGAGGCAACCCAAGCTTTCTTTCCGTCTCTTTTTCTTTTTCTCGTGTTTTTCCCCGTTCGTTGCTTTATTTTCTAGCTTTAAGTCCGTGTTAGTTTGTGTTTAAGTGTTTTTCTTTTTTTTTTGAAATAGGAAATTGAAATCCTACACAACAGGTGACCCGCGCCTAGGCGCCGATTATCGCGCGCCTGGGCGCCCAAGGACTCCATTGCACACCTCACTTCGCATCATGACGCCCGAGCGCAACCAGAGGCGCGCCCCGGCGCCACACATTCGGCGCCTAGGCGCCGAAGGAACTCAAACGCCACTTAATGGTACGCATTCAGGCGCCTAGGCGCCCCAATACGCGCGCCTAGGTGCCGTTTACTAAATTTAATTCTATTCTCGGTCAAAACGGTCAAAATCCCTCACAACTCCTATCAACTCCTCTCCACACGCGATTTCCGGCGATTCTCTCAACTGATTTCGGCCATTTCCACCGTCTTCCACCGTCAATCTTCGCCGACAGTCCTCGCCGCGCAGTGGCTCATTGTACACATCTGAATCGGTGCACAAATTTTGGGGAGAAGGTGAGTTTTTGGCTTTACTCTTCTTACATTTCCGATTATTAGCCGAAGAGTGGGTAGATTTTTGAGAAGCCATTATCGTTTTGAGGATTTGGGGCTCTGATTGTGCAAATTGGTGCATATTATTTTGTGTGAAATTTGTGGTTTATTGTTGTTGGATTGTGGATAGTGTGGATATTGTTGTTGGATTGTGGGTTGCTATCTAATTGTGGTGTGTTGTTGGGCATTGAAGATTGTTGTGTTAGGTTGGTTGAATTCGGGTAGATTCGAGAATTTGAGATTCGCGACGTTGAGAAATTGAGATTCAATTTACCCATTTGTCATTCGAAAATGCCGAAAAACACTGCTAAATAGTCCAAAGGCAAGAAGAAAATGGGTGAGGGTTCCTCTAACGAGCCCGAGACTCCCTTTGATCCCCGTTTTCAGGACCCTAAAGTACAGATTTTATGCCAAAGCCTAAGCACCCCCCGCACCCTAATCAAGGAGCATTATTTGACCTTCCGGGGACAGCCCTCGGTGCACGAATTGATACAGTTCCATCACCTACAATTCTTCTGTCGAAAGCCCGAGCCCATCCATCTTCCTTGGGTCCTCGAATTCTTCAGCTCTGGGGTGTATGGTGAGATTGAGACGCGGGTATGGATAGGGCCTTCCCTTTTGGTACGGGGCACAGAGGTTACCTATGATTTGAACAAGATAAGGGAATGTATAGGTACCCCCACTCCTCCGACATGCGAGTTCACGACTCTATATAATGCAGGGCACCTCCGGGTTAGCTTGTCTGATATCATGCGGGTTATTGCCCGAGAGGGTTGGGAGTGGGTACCTAGTGAAGCTCATATCCCCCGTAGGGCCCTACTTCCCGAGGCTGCATTTTGGCTAGAATTCATCAGATTCAATTTAATCCCGAGTACCAACCGGTCTGAGGCCAACAAGGAACGGGTGATTCACAAGTCTTTGACAGATCATTTTCGGAATTTGAGGAACGAATTGGGGCCATTGATTGACAAGGAGATGGCTCAGCAAAAGGGTACTGGGTCCACCAGGAAGAGCCGTATCATTCTCCCGTCACTGATCACTGTTTTGTGCAAGGCGGCCAAGGTTCCAACACTTCCTATGGAGCGTACGGAACTCCCTGTCTCTTTTTTAGCTGTAGTCGCTGATGACCCACAGGCTCCCCCACCACAGGCCCCTTCCAAGAGGCCTCGCCCATCGTCGTCACGACCTACTGGTCCTGGACAGTTCCCACCGATGGATGCTGCCGCCATTAGACAGTTGAAGAATGAGTTGAGGGATGAGTTGCGGGATGATATGAGGATGGTGATGACCGACACGTGTGCATATTTCCATCAGCTTCTCGTCGAGCAGGATGCATTTGTCGGTCGGGGCCCGTTTAACTATTCTACTCCTCCACCTTACCCGCATCCCACTCCTCCGCAGCCCGAGGATGTGCATGAGTCGGGTGCCATAGTTCCTATGGGCGGTGATGATGTTGCTCATGATGATGAGGGTAGCCCGATGGTCGATTTGGCTGATTTCGAGGGCGGAGCGGATGAGGATTATATTGACCGTTTTGGCACCGAGGATTAGTCTTGGTTTGTATTTTCCATTTCCTGTCTCGCTTTGTCGTTTTGTTTATCTTTTGATTTGTTTTGTTGGATAATGTTTTGTGTTGGATGCTCTTTTGTTTCCTTTCTAGTTCATTATCTTTGCATCTTCTAGTATGTTTGTTTCGTTGTGCTTACATCATTTCTATCCAATGCTTGACGATTCGTATGGCTAGCATCGTTTAATGTGTAGTTGTTGCATTCATTGCTCACACCGCTGTTGCCACTCTTGGACACATTTGCGTTCGAGGACTCGGGTCTGCTTTTCAGCACCCCTATGGTGACGTGTACTTTGCCGTTCTCTTTTTCGAGCATTGGGGACAATGTTCATGATAAGTGTTGGGGGGGGGGGGTATACTAGATCCATTATAGTCATGTTTATTCATGTTTTACATATTTCGGTCCAAGTTTGGGGGAGTGTTGTACCTCTACATGTGAAATGTGTGCAATTTTAATTTTTTTGGATAGAATTTCAACCCTTCACTTGAGGCATTGAGCATGGTTAATTTGAATACATGGTATGTTTTCTCTATCAATTTGGTTTTTAATGGCTATACACATCGTTCTTTGCTTGTGGGACCCTAACTAGACTAGATTGACCTTAAGATGATTCACATATGCACATAAATCGAGGGTAGAAGAGTTGAGTGGACAACCATTTTGAAACACTTAAAGGCTTGATCCCGAAAATATCAACTTAGAATTTTCACATGTGTTATGAGTTGAGAACGTTAACTTCGTATGCTTAATAATAATAAAAAGAGGTTGAACATTGGAATGACTGCAAAAGTCAGGCTTAATAGATACTGGGGGCGAAGAGCACCATGCCTAGAATACTGTACTATTATGCTAATTTGAGCTAAGCTCAAGCCAATGCAAGTGTTAAGTGAATAAGGACCTAGTTTGATTTTGTGGCCTTTGACACTCGAGCGATTAAGCCCTTAGGAGTGTCTCCACACTTGATACCCTAAAGCCGTCTGGTTTGGGAGTTATTGGCCTAAAGCTCGTTACAAGGGTGTCATAGAAAGCCTAAGAGGATCGAACATTGCACATGGTCTAGCCTCTAATGTTTCGAGTTGAAAGTGCATAAGTTAAAGCCGAAAGTGGAATGAAGTGATGAATTTTTAAGTGGCTATGAAGTTGTATTCAATTCTCGTACCACGTGAATAATCAAAAGTTGATAAATATGGGGTTAATGCTTGAAAAGTGGTAAGAATGCCATTCGACTATAATACTTGAGATTTATTACACTACACCCTTAGGATGATCTTTTCGATGTTAAGGCGTAACATGAGCAAGTGTGTGATGTGTATATATTTGTAATTTGAGCTGGCTATTAATCATTGTAATTTACGTTGAGTGATCGGGGTTGAAAATCTGTCGATTTTGTGGGTATATCGTCTGCAAACCCTCACGAGACTATAACTCGTCCTTTGAGGTAACTCAAGGGTTCAAAGGCTTGTTGCATCCACTAAATGCAACCGTTTACTCTACGAAAGTGAGTGAGGTAGTTTCTTTTTATTTTTTTCCCTGTGGTTGATGATGAGTTCGTATCTTGTGCTTTTTCTTGCTCAAGGACGAGCAAGTGATAAGTTTGGGGGGGTTGATAGGAGTCATTTTTACATAAGTTTTTAGGTCCTTTTAATGACAATTCAGGCCCATATATAGTTTATTTCGTGCCACTCGTGCGTTTAATATGTGTGTAAAGTGCTTTCAGGTAGTAAGCGGCGATGGACGAAGAAAAGGGCAAGAAGACGACTCATTTACCCAACTCTGCTCAAGGCTACGCACTGAGGCGCCTAGGCGCCATTTTTCTCGCGCCCAGGCGGGACCCAGCAAACAAAATCAAAGATTCGCACTGAGGCGCCTAGGCGCCTGAACCGCCACGCCTAGGCGCCACATATCGCGCTCCTGGGGGGCCCCATTTTCCGTTCCTGGGCGCCCCGAAACTTTTGCCCCAAGAAAGACACGCCACATAACAGAATTTTGAAACTATAAATAGGATTTTTCAATTCATTTTGAGGGTTCTGAATCTTGGGAATTGGGAGCATTTTCTGGGGTTTTGGGCCATTATATCACTGATCTTGAAGAGCAAGAAGAGGATAAGAGCCAAGGATTGAAGCTACATTAAAAGATCTATTGCCATTCAACCTTATAGGGAGTTTCTTTCATTGTTCATTGCATTTGATGTTTACATTTATGTATAAGAACATGTTGAATTCTGCTATGTTGATAGTTATGGGCTAAATTCATATGGCTAGGGTCTTGTAAGAATTGATTTGTGAATTATTCATATTATTGATAATTGTTGAATTAATTCCTTTATTGCTATGTGTTATGAATTTGTGCTTATATTCCTTACATGTGATTGATCACCATATGTATTATAAATTGCCTAGTTTAGCTTCTTGAGAAAGAGTTAAGTTAGGGTGCAAGGAATTCATAGCATCACCGATCAAATAGGAGTTGCCCTAGACATAGGTAAAGACTCTCGGGTGAAGTCGTTCGATTCTAATCGAGTAAACTCTAGTTCCCCAATGCATGCTTAGAGGTTAGATTTCAGGGTAGACATACTTAGGAAACCACCGCTTAAGTGTAGGAGTATATCGCGAGACATCGGGTATTCTTTACCTTTGGAGTTTTCACCATAGCAACTAGGTCTAATAATTCAACAAGAGTCTTTGTGCGAATAAGGATCAAGTCAAGTCTTGCATGTGCCTTAGTCTAGTTCTCACACTTGAGTTTCAATCCGTTGCTTGTTCTTATTTCTTTTGTTCTTTGTTTGCTTACTTGTTTTACTCTTAATTTCTGTTCATTCGTCTTTACGTTTATTCAAAAATCATAAGCTAAAAATCCAAATCTCCGTGGTTCGACAACCCGGACTTATTTTGTCCACTTTTATTACTATCACGACTAGTGCACTTGCTATAAAAGCACGTTAGCTTCTAGCGTGTCACCTTGGCTTTCTCTTTTTAGTTAACATCTTCTTGATGCTCACTAGTTCTTCAAACATTGATCGCGAATTTTTATTATCTGTCTTTGATATCGCTTTGGACGCTTGATGATTTTCTGTATTTTCTCCCTTCTTAGCATCATCAAGAGAGGTTTTCAACTCAGCGACTTCTCTTCGCAAGAGTCGAACTTCGTCAACTAAGAGAGCAACTTGGTGAGGGATGCTCTGAGCAGCGGCATCGGTCGAAGTGTGTCTTTCAGCATCAGCCGAAGCGCTCTGAGCTAAGTGACAGTTGAACTCGGATGAGAGTTTAGCGACAAGTGGTGATATGCTGTTCATGATTGTGATAGTGCTTTTATTGGAAGCGTTTGCAATATCGCGACTTCGCGTATCAGACATTATTTGGATTTGTCTTTCAGCAGCCTCAAACATCTTGCAGCAGGAACCTTCAATGTTGGTAAGCGAGTTCCGTACTACCTGTTTGAAATCTCTAGCGTCTGAATCACTCTCAGAATCCAAATCGGAAGAATGACGCTCAGGAGACGGAATGAGTCCGTAAGAACTAGAAACTACAACCTTGCCTTTGGATTTATCTCTGATAAATAGCTCTTCAGGCTTTTGAGCAATTTCAGCGAGCACTTCTTCAATCGCTTGATCCATTGAAGGATCTTCGATGGCTGACAGGGGCTCAACTACTGGGGCGCTAGAATGGTCTGGCAAAGAAGCTTCTGGAATTTGAGCGTCATCCACAGTAGGAGATTCGACTGTTTCAATTATTCGGACGGAAGGAGAAGAATCTTCAATAGCAATGACCCAGAGTGGGCCGAGCTCTTCCAGCACATGCTTTGGACTAATCAAGCTGCTTTGCGAAATAAAGAAGATAGCGTCTTCTCGCTCTTCAGTGCTTAGAGCAAGCTGCACGCCTTCCGGCAAATTAATTCCTGAAGTATAAGATTTGAAAAAGTCCAAAATAAATGGCATCAGCACTTGAGCTGCTTCTTGGTCCACTGGCCTGATCAGCGATATCATCTTGGCCACTTGAATATTCTGTTGACAAAAGAGCACAGGGTGAAGATTGTATCCTCGGAAGTTGTTCAGCCTTGAATAGTGGTTGAAAGTGATGTCCAACGCTTGTGCATTTTCTATCACTGCTCTTCTATCTCTGTGGAGTTCAGCAAACTCAGCGTGCTCAGTTGAAACATCGATAAAAATTTGACTTTGGCCGGGAAGAAGCGGTTGTTTGCTGGAGGAGGCTTCTTCGTTGAGGTCAGGAAAGACTCGTTGAACAAACGCTTGACGAGGATGCAAGATGTAGCGTCCACCTTGGCCGAATAAGGCTAGTTGTTGATGACTGTAGGTCTCAATGGGTTGCCTGTAACTCGGTAGAGCGCTAACATTTCCGGTAATATGCTGTCGCTGTTGAAGTAAAAAGGTCGCAAGTCTTCGGCGTCTGTATTCAATTCCAAATTCAAAGAGAAATGGATATCTTACAAGTTCGTCAAGAGTATAGAAGTGTAAAACAAACTCGTCAGCCCATCTGGCTGTATCCATCATCCATCTTTTTCCAAGCTTATCAGCTTTCTTTTGTTCTTTTCGAGCGACAAGGCATTTCTCGAAGCGTGTAGTTTCTTTATCGTAGTCGTCCGCCCATAATCTGGCCAGATATTCTCGGGCTTCATCTTCTATCCCCGAATTCACTGGATTGGGATGCTCAACCACAAGTGGTCCTTTGCCTTTCTATAATTTAAGTGGAGTAGGAGAGAGAATATTCTGAGGAGAGGTGATAACTTTGGGGAGAGCCGAATATCCTATTTTGTTTAGATCTTCCTCATTAGGATTTTTGTTCCAATCGCCCATGTGGGGATTCTTGAGGACAATCTTGCTGGCGCGAAGAGGATAGAAAGACTCGTTTGATCGACCGGTGAAATTAAATCGCTTTTCGTCAAATTTTGTTCGGTTGAACGCGGATCTTCGGATATACTCTAAGCGAGATTGGAGTCGCTCCAGGTTGTAGAGTCCTAAATCGGCAAATTGCTCAAAGAATTCAAACTTTTGAGAGTTAGAAAGATCAGGCCGATGGAGAGTGTTTTGAAAAGAGATTTCGAGCTCTGCAAGAGTCTGGGTGTCTCGTTCTCTAACGGCATAATAAAATTCAATATCAGGAGTATATCCGCGAGGAAAGAAATTGATGACACGAGGAGGAGGTCTTGTTGGAGTAGGAACAAGAGCAATCACTTCTGTTGGGATGGGGGCCACTTCTATCCACCTCTTAGGATGCTCAGTCGCTTCACTGACTTGTGAAGTTTCAGTGTCAGGAAGATCTTGAGCTACTTCCTTAGCGATATCCACAACAGTTTCCATATCAACATCTACTTCAATGGGAACCTCTGAAGGTGGAGGTGCATCAGCTTCTGGTGCATCTTGAGCTGATACATATAAGCGTTTGAGAAAAGCAAGCAAAATTTCTACTAAGTAGAAATTACAAAGGAAAGACTAAAACGCTTACCCTGAGGAATATCATTGACTGACGTAGTCGCTTGATCTGTTTCTATATTAGGGACAGGTTCCTCAGGCTCTGGGACTTCTTCTTCTGATTCTAAATTGAGAAAAGAAGTTATAGGATCAGCACGGATGGGAATATGCAAATCCTCAAGAGTGTCAAGAACAGTCTGAATATTTTCTTCACACTCGGCTGAAAGAAGATTTTATCCTAGCGTTAGGGAGAGAAAACTAACGAGGAAAGGATAAATGACGTTGCTTAGCACAAGTGCTTACCCTGAACACGAGAAAGCCTTTCAGATTGATCATAGGCTTTAGGATCTGATCTAATTTCTGGAACAACGTCAGAAGGAGGTGGAACACTCGCTGGCTCTTTAAGCGCTGGCACTGGTTGAGCGCTCGTCGATGCAGCTAGAGTGGAGTGAGGAGTACGTCTTCGAACAAGTGGTACTTCTTCTGCTACTTCTTCCTGTTCTTCAGGAACTGAGAAGATAAACGCTGGAGGAGGCGATGGAGATTTAGGAGAAGGAGAAGGAGATAGAGACGTTTATTTCTTCTTGGGCTCTGGCTTCTACTTCTTCTTTGCGGGCTACGGCTTTTGCTTTTTGGCTGACTTGGCTGGTTCAGCGACTTTGAGAACGATTTTTCTTTTTCGTCACTTAACCACCACTGCTTCTGCAGACGAGGATGATGATGAAGAGAAAGACGTTTGGTTTTCATCATCGCTGTGAACAACTCCTTTGGCTTGAAGTCGCTCACGGTCCTCCTTGGGAACCGCTGCACCACCATGCCTTTTTGGTTTGAGTAGCTCGCTAATTATCTTCTTGCCATAGAACTTGAGCGCTGGGATCTTCTTTCCAGCGGAATTTGTAAAACCGCAAGCGCTTAGAATTTTACTTAACACAATCCCATAAGGCTTGGGATTAACTGACTTGGCCATCGCTGCCTTGAAGCGATTAAAAACATAGAGAGACCAATTAATTTTTAATTTGGTTAGAATGGCTACCATCATCTTGTACTGAATATTTGTAACTTTATCGAATGTTCCTTTTCTGCATTCGATCATCTTGGCGCAAATATCCGCGAGAATGACATATTCGCCCTTCATGTCGTTCTTCTTGAAGTTTGGCTCATAAGCAGCTTCGACTTCTTCTTTCTTAATCAACTCCCAGACTTTAGTCGCATCACCGAGAGTAACATGTTCTACTTCACCACCATCATTGGGTAAGGTCAATAGGGAAGATATCAGTGAAAGAGTGAGAACAAAGGTCTCACGAGCAAAAGGAAAGACGCAGGAAATGGAGTTTCCGTCGTCAGAAATTTTAGCATTGTTGAAGAAATAGAGAGATTCTGCTTCAAAGTAGTTAAAAACAGTGGTAATCATATCTCTCAAACCAGATTCTTGAACGAGTGGAAGAACCGTTCGTAGAGGGAAGTTCTGGTTATCAAACAGGTAGTCCTAGTTAACAAGAAATCCGGCGTTAACCGTGACTGGTTTTTCAGCGCGGGAAGTTTTTTCGGTAGCAGACTTGGATGATTTGGAAGATTTTGAAGCTTTGGGTGCCATTGCTGAAAGTTTGAAGCTTTTGAAGGAATGATAGAAGTTTTTGCCTTGAAAGAGATGAAGATTTTACAACAGAGAGAGTGTTTGGAAGTGATAAAGTCTGACTGTAAAAACTTTGAAGAATATATATAGAGGCAAAAATAACTCCTCGGTTGCTTAGATGACTGCCACGTGTGACATCATTGAATTTTGAAAAATTGAAAAGTTTGAATCTGAGCCGTTTATGCATAAGTACGGATGTCAAAAGGTGCGGAAAAATAGGTTAACTATTACAAAATAGAGTTTTTGGGATCCGCAGTTACCCATTTAAGTAAAAGACGTTTGAAAAAATTTGAAATTTTCAGCATGAAATACACGCGCCTGATAGTACAATGACACGTACTCAGACTTATGCAGTCAATGAACCGCCTAGGTTTAGATAGGAATCATAACCGTCAGTTTGATTTGATAGGCATGTGTGGGTAGTTATCAAATCTAATCTTTTGGACTTATCCACACGTTATTTTTAGCGATGAAAACTATGCATGATCTTTTGAAAGAGAATTACTTAGCGTTAAAGTGGGAATCTTTTCAACGCTGAAGTCTTTTTGTTAAAAAATTTAATCTGTTAAGGATAAGATCAATCGCTTGGATTTATAAATGACAGTTTTACTTATTGATTTTGTTATGCATAAAGATAAGCTCTAGTGATCAATGCTTAAAATTTAAAAAGTTATTTTTGGTCACAGTCGCTTTATATTTTGAGACAAGTGCAATTTTAAAGTTCCCCCTAAAATTGATGACTTATTTCAGATTTTTGATAAACGCTTTAGATATAAACATAAGGTGGATTCCCCCTAAATTTTATGCCTATAAAGATATGATGCTTTTATGATTTAAGCGTTTAAATCAAACATACCTAATTCACTTTTCAGAGTGAGAAAGTGTTGTTCGTTGAGCGCTTTGGTGAAGATATCTGCTAATTGTTTGTCAGTTCCAATGAAGTGCATGGAGATATCTTTCTTCTGAACATGGTCACGCAAGAAATGGTATCTGATGTCAATGTGTTTGGTTCTAGAATGAAGGACAGAATTTTGGGTCATAGATAAAGCGCTTTGGTTATCACAATGGATTGGGGTAGGACCTAGGATTGTTCCATAATCTCTAAGTTGTTGCCTCATCCAAAGGATTTGTGCACAACAGCTCCCAGCGGCTACATATTCTGCCTCAGCGGTAGAAGTCGCTATGGATTGTTGTTTCTTACTATGCCACGAAACTAGTCTATCACCTAGAAATTGACATGCACCACTAGTACTTTTTCGATCAATTTTGAATCCTGCAAAATCTGTGTCTGAATAACCAATTAGTTTAAAAGGAGAGTCCCGTGGATACCATAAGCCCACATTTTGTGTGCCTTTTAGGTATTTAAGGATTCTCTTGGTAGCATTTAAGTGTGATTCTCTAGGATAAGATTGAAATCGTGCACACATGCATACCGAAAACATAATATCAGGTCTACTAGTGGTAAGATAAAGAAGTGATCCAATGATACCTCTATAGTTAGTGATATCAATTTTATTCCCACTTTCATCTTTATCTAACTTAAGCGTTTGGCTCATTGGAATTTTTGAAGATGATCATTTTCCATACCAAATTTCTTAATCATATCTCTTGTATACTTAGTTTAGTTTATAAATATTCCATTAGGAAGTTGTTTAACTTGTAATCCTAAGAAGAAAGTTAATTCACCCATCATGCTCATTTCAAATTGTTCTTGCATCATTTTCGAAAATTTCTCACACAATCGCTTATTAGTAGAACCAAATATAATATCATCAACATAAATTTGGACTAAGAGAATATCTTCATTATGGGTAATTTTAAATAACGTTGTATCAACGCTGCCTTTTGAAAAGCCTTTACCTATAAGGAAGATAGAGAGAGTGTCATACCATGCTCTTGGTGCTTGTTTAAGGCAATAGAGTGCCTTATCCAATTTGTAGACCATACTTTTGCCATGGTTGTTGATGAATCTTGGAGGTTGTTCCACATAGACTTCTTCTTGGAGTTTACCATTCAGGAAAGCACTCTTCACGTCCATTTGGTATACTGTGAATTTGTTGAATGCGGCAAATGCTAGGAACATCCTAATAGCTTCAAGACGGGCTACTAGAGTATATGTCTCTACAAAATCAATACCTTCTTCTTGACAATAACCCTGAGCGACTAATCTGGCTTTGTTTCTTATAACAATGCCATCTTCGTCCATTTTGTTCCTAAAAACCCATCTAGTCCCAATAACTCCTTGGTGAGTTGGTCCTGGTACTAGCGTCCAAACCTTGCTTCTCTCAAATTGGTTGAGCTCTTCTTGCATTGCTTCTACCCAACTTGAATCACTGAGCGCTTCATCCACTTTCTTTGGTTCCATTTGAGATAGAAAACTTGCGAACATGGCCTCATTAATTGTGGCTGACCTAGCTCTAACAGGTGCTTCCATATCTCCAATTACTAGCTCTGGTGGATGGTCTCTAAGCCATTTGCGGTCTGGTTGGAACGGGTTGAGAGACTCTTGGTTATCAAACGCTTGACTCTCTTGCGCAGTCGCTGCATCATTCACAGTTCCAATTTGCTCTTGATGATCATTCTCTTCATGATTATCAATGATTCTGACATTATCACCTTTGTTAACCTCACGAGTATCCTTAGGAATAGGTACACGAATCTCATCATCTTCGTCATCACTATCATCACCAAGATTGATTTGTGACACTTGTTGGGTGAGATCTTCAATTCTTACATCATCAGGATTAACCTTACTCGGTTCATGGTTAGCATCATCAAACACAACATGAATGGATTCTTCAACCTTCGATTTGATCTTATTTAGGATACGAAAACTCTTTCCATTCTTGGCATAGCCTAGAAAGATTCCCTCATCCGCTTTAGGATCAAAAGTCTTTAGGCTATGGGATCCATTGTTATGAATAAAACATTTTGAACCAAATACATGAAAATATGAAACGTTAGGCTTACGTCCCTTCCACAACTCATATGGAGTTTTCTCATGTTGCTTGTTGATCATACACCAATTCTGAGTGTAGCAAGCGGTATTAATGGCTTCGGCCCAAAACCTTTGAGGCAGCTTGGACTCTGCTAACATCGTCCTAGCGTCTTCTTTAAGCGTTCTGTTCCGTCGCTCGGCAACTCCATTCTGTTGAGGTGTTCTAGGAGCAGAATACTCATGAAGTATTCCAAAGTCTATACAAAACTTCTCAACAAATTGGTTAGTAAATTCAGTTCCTCTATCGCTTCTAATTCTTGTCACCTTTAAATCTTTATAAGTTTGTAATTGACGAATTAGCGATGTGAGCTTGACACTAGTTTCATCTTTGGTCGCTAGGAATTCTACCCAAGTATAGCGAGAGAAATCATCAACTATTACTAGCGAGTACTTTTTACCACTAACACTCATGATTTGAATGGGACCAAACAAATCTAAATGCAATAGTTCAAGAACTCTAGAAGTAGATAAGCATGGTTTCTTCTTAAAAGATGATTTAACTTGTTTACTCATTTGGCATGCATCACATAAGCGATTCTTTTGAAAGGAACCATTAGGTAATCCCTCTACTAGATTTAGTGATATTAACTGAGAGATTGCCTTAAAATTGAGGTGATTCATTTTTCTATGCCATAACCAACCCAATTCATTTTGACTTTTAGCAACAAAGCAAGTGGGGTTGTTATCAATTGTAGAATCCCAATCTATTAAATATACATTGTTTGTTCTTTTACCTCTTAATTTAGTAGACTTAGTCTTAGCATCGTTAACATAGCAGAAGTCGCTTGAAAATTTTACTTCAAAGCCTTTATCACAAAATTGACTAATGCTTAACAAATTATGCTTAAGACCCTCAACATAATATACATCACTAATCATGATGTTCCCCCTATGCATGATACCTATACCTTTGGTTTTACCTTTGGAGTTATCACCGAATATAACTTGAGGACCGTTGGTAGCTTGATAGTTGACTAGAAGATCTTTGGAACCCGTCATGTGTCTTGACGATCCACTATCAATGTACCAAACTGAAGTATCTGTGTTGGCTCTAGGTACCTGAAGTTAAAGGATAATTCTAATTCTTCTTAGGTACCCATGTTGCCTTGGGTCCTTCTTTGTTAGTAACTTTGGTTTGAATTAGAACTTTAGGAACCCATATTTGCCTAGTCTTCATTGTAGGAATACTGGCCTTCTTGGGTTTCACATCGTGCTGTGTGTGCTTTTTGGATGTATAATAATAATATCCTCGATTATAGTAGTAGTCATAATCATAATCATCATAGTATCGATAATATGATCTTGACTGTCTTGGATATTGATGCTGATATTTCCTTGGCACTGGCTTGGGTTGCACTTTTGTTGATGGACGCTTAGTGCTTGATTCACAGTGGTTAGGTTTATCCTTAACCTTTTGAGCATTTGGATGAACCTTTCTTTGTGAATCATTTGCTTTAGTCTTACCCTTGCCTGAGTCAGCTTTGGCTTTCTCATTTAGCCTCGTATCATTGTCTCTAGGTTCATTTAGCATTTGGCTTTGTGAACTTTTCTCAACAAAGGTAACACCTTTTCTTTTGTTGTTTGCCGTAACATTAGATTTATTAGGTTGTTTACCGAATTTATTGTATCCTAAACCGGTCTTTTGACCATATAATCTAGTTACCTCAGTCACATTATCCAACTTTCTAGAAGCTTTTGATAATGATGAGACGAGCTGCTCTGATTTGGCAAGTCTAGCGATCAGATCAGCTTCTCTCTTGACTATTATATCAAGATCGCTTTTTAATTGAATAATCTCACTCTCAAGTGATTGGTTTTTCTCAATGCATTGTTGCTGAACTTTCAACTCTACTTTGAGCGTTACTTTATCTCTTGTGAGTGATGAGATAATAGCGAGATCGTTTTGATATATTTTGGCGGCCTCTTGACAATCTGTATAATATTCATTAACTTTGTCAAGTAATTATCATAAGAAAGAGGATGAGATAATTCATTGGTTACCTCTTGTAGCGATTCGTCAGACGCTTTATCATCTCTTGCCATGAGACAAATCAATGCTGAGTCGCTTGTAGGCTCATCATCACTGCTTTCATCTGATGATTCCAAATCCTCTCCAGGTGCGAAGAATGGTTCAGATTCCGCTATCAAACCTTGTTGGCGAAGGTTGCTCCTGAATTGGTTTCTATCCGCATAGTCTTACCTTGTGGGCTTAGACACATTTGGATAAGGGCAATTTACCTGGTAGTGCCCTGGTTTCCTGCAATTATAACATAAATTAGTTTTCATTTTCTGTTCAGTGGATAATCACTTTGACATTACTGGTGCTGAGAGATTTTGAGTAGGGGACGGAGGCGCTTGGTATGGAACTGGCGCTACTGGTTGAGGTGCAGAGTACACTGGCGCTTGATACTGAGGCGCTGGAGCAGGAGGAGGGGTTTGAAATGAAGTTTGTCCAATAGGATTTCTCTTTTCATATCTTAGAAATTTCTTGAATTTCTTGACAAAATAAGGCCATTTCCTTTTCTTCATTTGATTCCGTTGATTTCACTTCGCTAACCGCTTTACCCTTACTTTTGGTAGTAGCGATTAAAGCTCCTGATTCAGTCGCTGAAGTCGATGTGTCCCTGACTTCACTCAATTTGAATTCAAATACCTTTAACTCTGAAAACACATGTTCTGGAGTAAGAGTCTCGAAGGTCTGTGATTCTCTCATAGCAACAGTCTTAATCAAGTATTTACTTGGAAGACTTCTGAAAATCTTATTGACCATTTCCTTGTTGGTCAATTCCTTATCTAGTGACGCTAACTCTGTAATGCGAAAAGTAAATCTTGCGTCCAATTGTTCTAGCATCTCTTTGGGCTGCATCTTGAAATGCTCGAATCTTTGCATGGCTATGGAGAGCTTATTCTCCTTCATTTGTCCCGATCCATCACACACAATAGCCAACTTATCCCATATTTCTTTGGAAGTCTTACATTGCTTGATCTTGTTGAACAATGCATCATTGTCTCCTAACGCTGAGTAAAGTGCACTTCGTCCAACATTATCTAGATTTGCCCTTTTTCGATCATCAGGCGTCCATTCTAACTTAGGTTTCTCGACATGACCATCTGGAGTGGCCTCGGTTGCTTCAGGGGCTCCAGTTACAACTTTCATAATCTGAATGGGGCCATCTGTGATCACATCACACATTTCATTATCGTAAGAGCATAAATAAGTGAATGCTCTAAGTTTCCAAGAATCATAGTTTGATTCTACCAACTTAGGCATTTTGTTAAAGGCCATAATGAGATGTTTGAAAGAGAAAATTTAAAGCGATTAAGTTTTAAAAAGATGGATCTGAACAAGCAGTTACGCTCGGAAATGCTTAGATTTCTAATTCAACCGCTCTGATACACTTGGTGGTCCCAAATGGCATACGAAAGGGTCTAGAAGGGGGGGGGGTTGAACAGACCATGAAGTCTTTTTCGACTTCAAAAATTTCGTACCACTTTTAAAGATTTGAACGCTTAGAAGCTGAGCGCTTGGGTCAGGCGCTTCAGTAGAGATAACTTAGACTTAGTGATTTTAGCAATTTACCAAAGTAAGGTAATGCCTAGATCGCTTAATCAGGGTTAGCACAGCGGAAATGATTTTTAGCGTTCGATTGGTTAATTAATCGTTTTGCAATTAGCTTGTCTTTTTCAAAGAATATAATATAATGTAAATCAAGACAATAATTAAAGTAAATGACACAAGAAATTGTAAGGTTCACTGGGTGATGTAATCCCAGCTACGTCATTCTTCTCCTTTTTCACTTGGAGGAATTTACTAGGATGATTTTCGAAGAATCACACAGAATCTTCTACAAGATAGTAAAGGGTGAAAAAGATCTCGGGCTCCTTGATCACACAGATTTCAGCACCAATGAAGATCATCTTCTGCAAGCTTCTCTCACTCAGAAATACTACCTGTAAGGGGTTTCAACTTCTTTCTCACTCAGATGAAAGGTTGAAGGTTTGTCACAAAGATTTGTTTGTTTTTGGGAAGATCAAACAACTTGGAATATCTCAGTAGGAATTCAGGTTTCTTCTTTGGAAGAGGTTTGAGATATTTGTGACTGTCTGGAATGTAGATAAAAAGCTTGAAGGAATTTTAGCTATGGAGTTTCTAAGCTTTTTCTTGTGAAGGTACGTAAATTTCTCTTGTAATATTATGTACCATATTTTTTAGGGTTTGCTGAAGGTAAGGTATTTATAGGCAATTCTTGGGATCTGTCCGTTGGACACATGTGAGAGCGTGCCTTTCACGCAGCGCGTGATTCTAACTAAAACTTGACATTCCTGAAAATCTGCTGGCACCGATTGGATAGGAGTAGCTATAAAGTCTGAAGTTCTGACAGTCGAGTCAAAAGGTGGCTTGTCCACAAGTCACAGTGGCTTATCACAGTTAATGCTCTTATCAGGCATTTAATGCATTTGAATTTATTTTCCGTTGGAAATAAAAGTCCGTTGAATGATTGCATTTAAGTCCTTCATGACTTGAGGATTTAATTCAGGTGAATCTGACATCGGATCGCTAGAGTGATTTGAGCGCTTGATTCATAAATCCTGAAATAGTCCTTTAGCGTTTGACGGGCGCTAAGAACAAACTTCATCTTCAGTTGACTTCAGACGCTGATCTTCAACTTCTTCTCTAATAAACTCACCTAGAATTCTATTAGCGATTCGGTATCTAATACTGAGTCTAAAATCTATAAAGATAAAAATTACAAGCCTAAAAAATTACATACTTTCAAACGCTTATACAAATATCTATCAAAGCAGAAACTTACATTGTATTTGGGGTCTAACATAAAATCCTATCTTGTCATCATCAAAACATCTAACATGAAATTTCCTAACATAAGTTATTTATTTAAATATAAGATTCTCACTAAATGGTTTGTTATCATAAATGCCAAAAAAAATTGGAATTTTATTGAGGAAATTAATTAGTTGGACTAATTAATTATTAACTTAATCACCAATATAATTGTTTTAAATAACGCGAGCATGTATTATGTGATGGAGACATTTATTCATGGGCTTAGGTTGCTTTCTTTTGATTGTATTTCTTTTGATGGGTTGTAAGGGCCGGATTTGAGCCCGTTTATTTTATTTCTAGAATTATGAATAGGTTGTTAATTTATTCTCATGTAATAAATAGAAATAGAATATGCCTTCGAGAAGAGATCAATCTAAAAGAAGAGGAGCTTGGAGCCCAAGAAGATTAGCTAGGCTCTTCTTTTAATTTTATGATGGCCCATTAGCTTGGGCCCTCTAGATAAAGCCCATGGATAAATGTGTTGGTTTATTGTTTTCGATGCATGTTCATTAGTTGTATGAAGCATGTATGTTATCAATATGCGCTGTATATAAATATAATAATGTGCAAAATGAGACTTAGATAAATGTTTAGAATATTAATTCTCCCAACTAAAAATTATACTAAGTTAGTAAGGGGTGCTAGGCATCCTTTCCCTCCACTGAACTTAATAGAGTTTAGATTTAAACCTAGTATATGGCATCTTCCTAGTAAGTGGAGGTCATATATCAAGATTTAATTCTAAAATTTTATTAAGTACATTAGATGCCTTAATCGAGACATATTTCACATCAAATATCGTTAAAGGATTGCAAGGTGAAATTCAAATGTTAGATTATGAGGAGTTAGTGGGAATAAACTTAGATAGTCCACAAAGCCCATAAATCGTTAAAGGGTTGCGGTTTTTGTGGGTTATGGGAAAAAGAAGATTGGCCATCTATTGGATAGATTGATGTTGGACATCACTTTAATTAAGTAATGGACCAAATATCGTTAAAGGGTTGCCATCCATTGCATTAATTAAAGAACTCAATCCCCACTACGAAGCTATAAACAACGATCACTTCTGTTTTTCACAGTGGGAGTGTGAATCTCGAAAAATGTAGTGGGAGCCAAGTTATAAGTCGAAGTCCTTGATTTTAAACTTGGTTTTAGTTTAGTTACATACGTCTAATTAAGTCTGGTTTATTTTCTGCAGTTATTTGATTTATCTCTCTCAAATCTAAAAATGTCTCCCAAACCACTATCAAAATTAATGGAGAACACGATTCTCACTGGTCCAAATTACATAGAGTTGCTCACAAAGCTGAGGATGGTCCTTGGCAGTGAATCCATAGACTATGTACTGGAAGTTGGTCATCCTCCCATTCCCAGAAAAGACGAGGGTGATGAAGTTCGCCTCGCCCGTTGGGATTGGTGTTGTGACAACCATAGAGCAAGAGTGTACATCTTAAGCTCCATGTGCATTGAGTTGCAGAGGTCTCATGATAAGATGGATAATGCAAGAGACATTATCCTACACTTGGATGAGTTGTTTGGAGAATGTGGTAGGACCGCTAGATATTTCATATCAAGAGCTCTCTTCGAAACTAAAATGACTGAAGGAAGGATGCTGGAGAACACGTTTTCAAAATGATGACCATGATAGAAAAACTAAAATCTTTAAACTTCTACATGGACCTACATCTCCAAGTCGACCTCATCCTACAGTCACTCCCTGATTCGTTCTATTACTTCGTCATAAATTTTAACATGAGTGACATTGAGGGTTCATTAGCTGGGCTTTAGGAAAAACTCAAAGTTGCTCAAAAACAAACGAGGGCGGATAGATGGAACAATCCGATGGCAATTACTTTTCCTAATCCATTAGATGGAAGAAAGAATAATAATAATCATCTTGAAGAGGGAGCATCCATCACGACTTGCAACAAATCACAACGAAGGAGGAATAAGAGGGCTAGAAACCAGGACATATGTTTGTGCTGCGGTGAGCTAGGCCACTGTAGAAGAGATTGTCCTAACAAACGAGCAAAAGGTAAAGAACTTTATGTTTTTTAAACCAATTGCTCTGTTACCATATTTTCCTCTTCATGGATTCTAGATTTAGGAGCTAATACTCATATGTGTTGTGTGAATCAGAATATAGAAAGAAGTAGGAAACTGAGCCCTGATGAGTTGAAGATTAGAGTAGGCAGCGGGCAAAGCGTCGCAACTACTAGAATTGGATCTACCTCATTATTTCTTAATTCTGGTCATTTACTATTTCTGGATAATGTTTTAGTTTTGCCCAATGGGCTCAAAAACATTGTTTCAATTCTTGTTTTAGTTAAACTTGGTTATACCTTCCGTTTTATTGATGAACATTGCAATATTTATTATGGTAATAAATTAATAGGCTTTGCTTCTTTAGTAAATGGATTGTATTACCTTAATGTCCAGAATGAGTATTTTGTGAATACTATAAAGGAAACGTAGTAGACTTGGAATAAACCAAAGATTGATCTGGCATCTTAGACTTGGCCATGCCGGCGAACATAAAATTCACAAAATGGAGAAAGATGGACTAATTGGTCCATTGGGATTGGATCCCTATCCTACTTGTGAATTTTCACTGATAAGCTTGAGTTTTACGTGTTTTAGGGCCCGATAATTGGTTGATTTAGAGTCGATTATAAGTGATTTTTACCACTTGTGGCTTTGATTTGTGTGTTAAATGAGTGCAGGGGTAAAATCATGACAATCGAGCGAAAGGGGCGGAAAAACATTATTTTGGGGAGAATCTGCACTCAATGTTCGGGCGTGAGGTATTCAACGTTCGGGCGTGGCCACGTCACCAACGTTCGGACGTGAGGCAACCAACGTTTGAACGTTGGCCCAGTCAGCTCCCAGCCAACAGCTTATGCCACGTCACAATGTTCGAACGTGAAGGGGGTAACGTACGGACGTGAGAGGCGGCTGGACGAGTTTTGGTAAGTTTTCATTCCTAATTCAACTAGGAGAATTGGAGATCATCATCTATAAATACATCCTCTTCCAACATCATTAGGGTTCGAAATACAGCTTGGAAAGGGATTTTTGAGCAAGAAGACGAGCAAGACGAAGAGAACGACGATTCTACATCAATTCATCACTTCGTAATAGGGAGATTTTTATTTCTAGAATATTTGTCTATGAATAATTCTATGTCTTTGATGTGTTTTCCAATTACAATGATGAACTAATTTCCTTTAACTAGGGCCATGTGAATGCCAATTTTATGAGTTTGTATATATGAAGTAATCTTTCGTATTAATTCTATTATTGCTTTGTGTGTTAATTTTGTGCTTTTATTCCAAACATATGCTTGATCACCATATGCTTGCTAATTAGCCTAGTTTATTTATTCGGGAGAATATAGATTAGGGTTCAAAAGAAATTAACACATCATCCGAAAAACATGAGGAGTTGCTCCTAGGGATAGGTATAGATTCCAGGGTGCTGTTAGCCGAATTTATCAGGGGAAATTCTCAAACGTGAATGCATGGCTAATGATTTGAGTCTCGGATAGAAATATTCAGAGAACTGTTACGTAGTTATAGGATTATTACAGCCGAGACATCGGGTATTAATTATTTAAGGTTTTTTCCACCAAAGCAATATTAGTCTAATAAGTCGAAGAACAATTCATATATATTAACAAATAAATACGACTGAAGCATGTGCCTTAGTTATTTTATCTCATAAGAATCTCAATCTTATTTTCTAGCCTTGTTTCCGAATTTCATTTACTTTTAATACAATCGTAGTAAATTAATTTAATTTCAATTGCTTTAAATTCTGTCAATCTAAAATACGAGTCTCTGTGGGTTCAACACCCCGGACTTAAAAAAAATCCACTTTATTACTACACACGACCAGTCCACTTGCTGTGCAAACACTTAAGAATTTTTAGTGTCAAGTTTTTGGCGCCGTTTCCGGGGACTTGTTTTGTTTTAGTTTATAAGTTTATTGCAATTTTTAGTTTACTTGCTTGTCATTGTTTTATTGTTAATTTTATTTTCTAGCTCTGAATTCCTGTAATTTGCTTCGTTATTTAAACAGGGTGTCTTTGTGGTGAATGACCAGAGCCTCCGGACAGGCTTTGGAAGAATTTGACTCCGAAATCGAACGAACATTTCGAGCAAACTTCTGGAATCGAGCTATGGCTAGAAATCTTCCTGACATCAATCTCCCAGAGAACAGGGAACGGTTTCAACACCTGTTTCAAGCTATGCAACCAGCACCTCCGGCACCACCTGCATCAGTTCGCGGTAACCAACCCCCTCGTGTACACACTACGCCGGGGCCTGTTGTGTTCCCCAATTTTTCCACGCCGAACTTCCACATTCCATCTCACATGTTCAGCATGGTTCGGGCTGAACAATTTTAGGGTGATCCGAAAGAGTCGCCTCATGACCATCTGGAGCAATTCGAGAATGTGTTATCTACCATGCAATTCCACCCAAGAGATCTTGATGCCATCCGCCTCCGATTATTCCATTTTTCGCTTAAGGATAAAGGGACTTTGTGTTACAAGTCGTTGCCCCCACAATCCATTGAAATGTGGGAAGAGTTAGTCGAGGAATTTCTCAACAAGTTCTTCCCTCCATCAAGGATTAACGAGTTAAGAAGCGAAATCAAGGGTTTTAAGTAGAAACGGGACGAATCGTTAGCATCAGCATGGGCAAGATACAAGAGCCTGCTTCGAAAGTGCCCCGATCACAACTATTCAGGAGACGAGCGAGTACTACACTTTTTTAATGGAGTCCGGTCTCGAATTCGTCACAGACTTAATGCAGGAGCTGGTGGTGATCTTTTGGGTCTCAATAGCAGCACAGTGTGGGCTAAACTAGAGCAGATGGCACGGGAGTATGAACTGTACCCTGAAGATGATGATGAGTTTCCTCCACAATCCCGAAGGGTTGCTGTTGCTCAAGAGATAGAACAAGATGTTGATCTAGAGGTAGAGCCAGCCATTGGTGATGTGAACTATGTCAGAAATTCAAACAAGCTTCGATTGAGCTTCCACATACCCGAGAATTTTCCGAAAAGGCCAAATCCGGCACACAATGCACAACAAGGCATCTACCAAGCATCGAGGCCTCTGTTTAACAACAATCAAACTCAAAGGCCTGGAAATTTTAAGCCACAAGGTCAAGTTCCAAGACCTCCGATTGTCGAAGAAAGATTGGAGGCTCACATGCAAAATCGGACGAATCATTCGCGAAGCTTCGATTGATGTTACAGGGTGTTATGACGGGAATGAAAGAGATGCAGGACGAATTTGCACGATTATCGGCTGATGCGGGTGGAAGAGCACCCGGGACACTGCCGAGCGATACAGAGAAGAATCCGAAGGAACAGTGTCATGTCGTTACCCTCCGTAGTGGCAAAGAAGTGAAAAATCCATCTCCCCAGCATCCAACGTCCGAACGTGAAGAGTCCAACGTTCGAACGTTGGACAATTTTGAAAAATCGGACACACTGTCTCCAACGTCCGAACGTGAAGAGTCCAACGTTCGAACGTTGGACAATTTTGAAAAATTAGACACACTGTCTCCAACGTTCGAACGTGACCATCCTGACGTTCGGGCGTTGACCGGTCAATGTTTGAACATTAGGAAGGACAACGTTCGAATGTCAGAGGTAGAAAGGGCCTCTTCTGAAACCTTATCTCCCTCTTTGTCTAAACCTGTTGAAATACGTCTCCCCTTCCCCCTAGCACATAAAAAGCATAAAAAAGAAATGGATAAGAGTTTTCTTAGGATTTTAGAAATTCTTCGAGAAGTTCGCATTGACGTTCCTTTTATTGATGCGATTTTGCAGATGCCCAATTACATCAAGTTCTTCAAGGATATTCTCTCAAATAAGCAGAAGTGGGAAGAAAATGGTACAGTGTGCTTGACTGAAGCTTGCTCAGCAGTAGTGTTGAATAAGTTGCCACAGAAACTCAAGGATCCGGGGAGCCTCACAATCCCGTGCACCATTGGGCAACTCAAATTCGACCGAGTGTTATGTGATTCGGGGGCCAGCATAAATCTTCTCCCGTACTCGTTGTTTCAAAAATTGGGTTTGGGGAATCCGAAGCCAACCTCGATGAGTCTTCAACTTGCCGATCGATCAATCAAACACCCGAAGGGAATCACAGAGGATGTGATCATGCAAGTTGACAAATTTTATTTTCCGGTGGACTTCGTGGTCCTAGAAATGGAAGAAGACGTCGAAGTTCCTCTCATCCTAGGAAGACCTTTCCTAGCCACAGGTAAAGCTATGATCGATGTAGCAAATGGTAAGCTGACTTTAAATGTGGGAGAAGAGAGAGTTACGTTTGATGTATTCAAGGTTTTAAAGCATGTCGGTGATGATGAGTCGTGTTTGCGAATAGATGCTTTTGATCCTTTGATTGTGGAGCATTTTCAGGAAAATGTCTCCGACGATCCACTTGAGACATGCATAATGAAGTCGAAGGATGCTGAGTCAGCTGATGAGGGACAACTGGCAGCTGTTCACAGTCTGGAGAGGCGTGCACAATGCGCCATCGTGAGGAAATTTGAGATGTTGGATAAGCCACTGTCAAGAAAATCCAAACCATCCATTGAGGAGCCACCTTTGCATCTTAAATATGTTTATCTAAGTGATAACGAAACTTTGCCTCTGATAATATCTTCTTCTCTTACAGAGCAACAAGAAGCAAAGTTGCTGAAGGTATTGAAGGAGCACAAACGGGCCTTTGGATGGAAGATTGCTGACATTAGGGGAATTAGCCCGGCCATTTGCATGCACAAGATTCTGATGGAAGAGAACTCAAAGCCCACCATACAACCACAAAGGAGGTCAAATCCTCAAATCCAAGAAGTGGTGAAGAAAGAAGTAATCAAATTACTCGATGCTGGCATCATCTTTCCTATCTCCGATAGCCCGTGGGTAAGTCCAACTCAGGTAGTGCCAAAGAAGGGAGGTACGACAGTCGTTCTTAATGATAAAAATGAGTTAATCCCATCTAGAATTGTCACTGGTTTTAGGGTCTGCATCGATTATTGAAAATTGAATGAATATACCCGTAAAGACCATTTCTCCCTTCCCTTTGTCGATCAAATGTTAGAGACATTAGCCGATCAAATGATAGATGTTTGCACAATCTAACCCTCGTTTTGCAGAGGTGTGAGGAGACTGATCTGGTTTTAAATTGGGAGAAGTGCCATTTCATGGTACAAGAAGGAATCATTCTGCGTCATAAGATATCTAAACAGGGGATTGAGGTGGATAAAGCAAAAATTGAAGTAATAGCCATTCTTCCACCACCCACCACGGTCAAAGCCGTGCGGAGTTTTCTGGGGCATGCCGGGTTTTACAGGCGTTTTATTTCTAACTTTTCCAAAATTGCTAAACCTCTGTCTAACTTGTGTTAGGATCGGTATGCCCCCACAAGCGATGCCCGCGCAACGGAAGAAATAAAGTATATAAAACACATATATATCGGCATCCCAAGCTAGGGGGTCAAAGTAATGCACAACAAAAACTAATATTAGTAAAGGGGTTTTAAACCGATTACAAGATTTGGGGTTTTATTAAAGTGAGGGTGTAAAACCACAACACAAGGAAAACCACACCAAAAACTTTGGCTCTCATTTTCGAATCCTCACCTCAACATGGAGGGGTTCGAATCAAACCACCATAAGCTCCTAAAGAAAGAAGCCTCTACAAGACACACCTCAGTAAGTTCATACCTTAAGCAAAAGATTGGCTAGATATGCTCTAAGGAAATGGAGTCTATGTAGTGAAAGGTGGAAGACAAGAAGAGTTACTAAAAGAAATATCTATGGAAGATAATCTTTTACAACTAATCTTCAAGAAGAAGTTCTATAGAAGAAAGTCTTCAAGAATCACAAGAGAAGCTAGAAAAATCTAGAGATGAAGAACTAAGCTCTAAGCTTTTTTTTCTTTTTAAGTTTTCATCAAGTTTTAAATGAGAGCAAGAACACCTCCTTTTATAGCCACCAATTTTCGGCCATATGGTGTTAGGTGGAGTAGAAGACTTGTTTTTCTTCACCTACCACCTCATTCTCACCTACCATTCCATTCTCAACTACCACCACATGTGTAAGAGAATATTTTCATTTTCTTCTTCATTTAAAAAACATTACAAGTCAAACTTTGACTAGCTTTGAATTTCACTCTTGTGACTTCATTTAATTAAGTCCAACTTAATTAAAATGACTCCCAAGTCTTCCAAGACTTGTTAATTAAATAATCTTCATGATTAATTAATAGTAAATTAGTAGCTTAAAATTCCCGGATAATAATAATTTTCCGTTAATGATTAATCTCCAAGATTAATTAATAGAATAATTATTTTCCCAAGCCTACTAATTAAAATGTCTTCCACTTAATCAATTAATCTCATTAATCAATTTCACTTTAATCCTAAACCGGATTAATATTCACATAGCAATTGAACTTTCTTGAGTAAGTGTGTAACCCCATTGTAGGTTCGTTCATGTACTAGTAGTAGGAACACAACCCCGTTGTGCCTTTGCAATTTTTATTGCTAGATTTAATTACTCCAAGTATTTTAATCCGACCAAGAATTAATTACCGATTAATTCATGGTTCCTACAAATCAAGGTTAGTACTAGCCACGCGCCAAGAAGACCTAGCCATGAACGATTATTAGGTGACCTTTCCGCATTACGATTTTCGCATAAGTAAAATCCTTCCATCAAATATCCCGATCGAATCTAGGACTTGGATGTCAGTCGAAATCCCAGTAACTCGATTCTATGTATATCGATCTAAGTGACATTGACCAATTTATCAATCAAGCGAGGAAACACTGCGCCTCCTTATTGATACTACTCCGGCCGGAGGTTCCCATGGTCAATACACTGTGAAGTACATAGGATATGCGCCGATGCTAATGATCAGTGACGGATTCTTCTTGGCACTCACGCGCGCCTCCGTACATAACCAGACTGGACCCAATATGCCCCACTTTATGACTCACCTGGAATCGTGTGACAAATCTAAGTACAGTGGGCGATGCACGACCCAATGGTGCCTCAAGTCATGAGGACCAATCTTATGCCTACGTAACCGAGGAGATTCCAAATTCGACATTGACTCCAATATGGAATCTCGGCGGGGTTGTTCAGTTTACTCGATCCCAACGAGAACCCACATACATGCACTGATGTACACCGTATCAGTATCCATGGAATAGGATACACTCTCCAAGAGTGTGCATTGTACGTGCAAGTCTTTACGAGTCATTGATATCCCTATCTCAATGATTCTATGACTTGGAACATCTTTAAGACCACAACCTTAGAGACGTATTCCATGATTGGCATCCCCAATACCAAACACATCTCACAGCTTAAGAGTGATCTAGGGACTTTATCTAATTGCATAGAATGATAAGATAAAGAAGAAATGCCATTTATTAAATTACTTGACAAGATACAATATAAGACTGTTTAAAGAGTCGGCTACTACGCCCTACAAATGGCGCACCAGGCACCTAAATCTTCCAATCTCCCACTTACCCTAGAGCCATTGCCCATGCATTTCAGGCCCTCTTCTCAAGATGTCCCTCCAATACTCTTTGGCCCAAGGGTTTGGTAAAGGGGTCTGCTATGTTATTTGCCGAGTCCACACGTTCCACTTGAACGTCGCCTCTACGAACTATCTCTCTGATCAGCTGGTATCGCCTTTCTATGTGTTTGGACCTCTGATGAGACCTTGGCTCTTTTGACTGTGCAATAGCCCCATTGTTATCACAGTACAATCGTACGGGATCAACAATAGATGGAACAACACCCAACTCTTGGATGAAGTTCCTTATCCAAACAGCTTCTTTTGCAGCCGCCCAGGCTGCAATGTACTCAGCCTCTGTGGTGGATTCAGCAATAGTTTCCTGTTTAGAACACTTCCAGCTGACCGCTCCACCATTGAGTACAAAGACAAATCCCGAGATAGATTTCAAATCATCCACATCAGATTGGAAGCTAGAATCTGTATAGCCTTCCAATTTTAATTCTCCTCCACCGTAGACTAGGAAGGCATCCTTAGTTCTTCTTAAGTACTTAAGGACTGCCTTTACGGCTTTCCAGTGCTCTTCGCCTGGATTGGCTTGATATCGGCTTATTGCACTAAGTGCATAAGCCACATCAGGCCGTGTACATAGCATAGCATACATAATACTCCCTCTAGCGGAGGCATATGGTATGTGAGACATCTTTTCCTTTTCCTCCGGTGTCTGAGGGGACATAGACTTGGAAAGAGAAATACCATGTCTCATAGGCACCAGTCCTCTCTTGGACTGATCCATTTTGAATCTCTTCAAAACTCTATCTATGTACGCAGATTGGGAGAGTCCCAGCATTCTACTGGATCTATCTCGATGAATCTTCATTCCGAGAATGTAGGATGCCTCTCCCATATCCTTCATTGAGAATTGTGTGGATAACCACCCTTTAGTTTCTTGTAACATTCCTATGTTGTTTCCAAACAATAGAATGTCGTCAACGTAAAGCACCAAAAACGTTATCGCGCTCCCACTAGCCTTTTTGTACACACAAGCTTCATCAGCATTTTGAACAAAACCATATATTTGTACAGTATCATCAAAACACTTGTTCCAGCTTCGGGAAGCCTGTTTGAGTCCATAAATGGATCTCTGAAGTATGCACACCTTGTGCTCACTTCCTATGGATGCGAAGCCCTCGGGCTGCTCTATGTAAAGCTCTTCCTCTATTTTACCATTGAGGAAAGCAGTCTTCACATCCATCTGCCATATTTCATTGTCTAAATATGCAGCTATGGCTAGAAGTATCCGAATGGATTTGACCATCGCCACTGGTGAAAAGGTTTCATCATAGTCAATTCCTTGCCTCTGAGTGTAACATTTCGCCACGAGACGTGCCTTGTAGGTGACTACCTCTCCATCTGCTCCAAGCTTTCGCTTATAGATCCACTTGCAGCCTACGAGTTTAGACCCGTCAGGTGGATCCACCAAGGTCCAAACCTTGTTGGAGTGCATGGAGTCCATCTCGGATTGCATAGCTTCTAACCATTTTCCCGAATCGACGTCCAACGTCGCTTCCCCATATGTCCTTGGATCAGGGGAATTACCATCCTCGTTGCTATCAAGCAAGAAACCATACCTCTCAGGTTGTTTCGGGATCCTTTCGGATCTTCGAGGATGTTGTGTACTTGCTACTACTTTTGGTTGTGCATCTGTGGTATCAGGTGAATCCTTTTGTGGTTCTTGAGTTTCCTCAAGTTCTGCAACCTCGCCATTTCTATCCAATAGAAATTCCTTCTCTAAGAAGGTAGCGTTCCTTGAAACAAACACTTTATGTTCCGATGGGTTGTAGAAATAATATCCATAGGATTCCTTTAGATATCCCACAAACTTACATAAGGAGGATCTTGCATCCAACTTATCGCCCACTAGTTGTTTGACATAAGCCGAGAAACCCCATATCCTTAGGTATTTATAAGTGGGTGGTTTACCAAACCACATTTCATATGGCACCTTGGAGACACTCTTTGACGGTACTCTATTTAATAGATGCGTCGCAGATTCTAGGGCATATCCCCAGAAGGAAAGAGGAAGTCCAGTGAAACTCATCATGGATCGAACCATGTCCATCAAGGTCCGATTCCTTCGCTCTCTTACCCCATTAAGTTGGGGAGTACCGGGCGGAGTCCACTGAGAGACAATCCCATTGTCTTTTAGATAATCGAGGAATTCACGAGACAAGTATTCTCCCCCTCGATCCGATCGAAGAGCTTTGATACTTCTTCCCGTTTGCTTCTCTACTTCATGTCTAAACTCCTTGAACCTCTCAAAGGCTTCAGACTTGTATCTCATAAGATACACGTAACCATACCTCGAAAAGTCGTCGGTGAAGGTTATGAAGTAAGAATGGTTCCCTTTATTCTTCATTAAGCACTTAAAGCGACCACATCCACATCCGTATGGACCAAGTCCAAAGGGTTAGTAGCTCGCTCCATTTGCCCGGAAAATGGTGACTTGTCACCTTACCCTTTAGACCAGATTCACAAGTTGGCATATCTAGCATTTCCCGAAGGTCAAGCTTATCCGCCATCTTATGAATTCTATCTTTAGAGATATGGCCTAGTCTAGCATGCCACAGGTATGTATCATTTTGATTATCTAAACTTTCTCTTACTAGTATGTTCCTCATGTTGAGATAATAGATTGGAGTATCGGGGAGAACCGTGTATAAGCCATGAGACAAATTTGATTCCAATATTAAAGAAGAACCATAAAACATGGACCAAGCTCCATTTTTTATAACAAAACTATAACCTTCCTTGTCCAACAAGGGTACAGAAAGAATGTTCTTAATTAATTGCGGAATGTAAAATACATTGTTCAAAATAACACGGTTTTTGTTGGGAAAAGATAAGTAGATAGTTCCTACGGCCGTGGCAGCAACCCGTGCTCCATTCCCAAACCGCATGGTCATCTCCCCTTTACTTATCTGCTTGCTTCTTGCCATCACCTGCAAATCATTGCAAAGGTGAACTCCACATCTGGTGTCCAACACCCAAGAAGCATCATTAACTGATAAGTTAACTTCAACATAAAACATACCATTCATTGGTTCAGTGCAATTACGCTTCTAATGTCCCTTTTTACCACAATTGAAGCACACATCATGATCGGTACCCGTAGCCTTTTTTATACCACCTTTGCCTTTCAATTGTTTTTTCTTGTTGTTCTTCTTCTTCCCCTTATTCTTATTGGCCTTACGGCCCTTAGAACGGGATGAGGAACCAACAAGCAGTACCTCTTTCTTGATGGTGGCATCTGCACTCTTCAACATGTTCAACAACTCGGGTAATGAAGCCTCAAGTTGATTCATGTTGTAGTTGATGACAAATTGGTCAAACGACTTCGGAAGGGACTGTAGCACGAGGTCAACAGAAAGCTCGGTCTCAAATTTTACGCCAAGATCAGAAAGCTTATTAATAAGACTGATCATACGTAGAACATGATCATCGACCGAAGATCCCTCATGCAGACGAGCACGGAATAGCTCTTTAGAGATTGCGAATCTCTCCCTCCTAGTTCGAGTGCCATAGAGCTCCTCGAGACTTTTGATAATATCCTTGGAGATGGTCACATGCTCAAATTGCTTTTGAAGCTCATTAGTCATTGAAGCCATCATGATACATCTCACTTGGATATTATCATCGGTCCACTTATTAAAAGCGGCACTTCATCATCAGTGCTTGTGCGAGTGACGCGAGGCAAAGGCGTATTCATACACTATCCTTGCGCTCACTTTGAAGCACAATCTTAGTTGCGTCGTTCGTACCATCGGCGTAGTTGGGACCGACAAGTCTATTGGAATCTAGGATTGTTGAAAGTGGATTTTTGGCCATTTTGTTAACTACAAAATAAATAGCGAGACAAATAATTAGCATTCATATGTAATCTTGTCCACATATAATTGGTCTTTCAATCATACGTGTCTCCCACTATTTTATCGAATTCCATAACCCTCTTATATGGATATTCGAGGAGATATGCTGGGTCCCTCCTAGTGGGCTCGAGATCCGTAGTGACTCTTCATATGCCCCGAGAACACGAGCCCTATGAAATCCGTATGGTAGTTTACCGACCTTCTATATCGATATATATTCTCAAGATATTTTGCCTCGTCTTTCCCATATACCCCGAGAACACGAGCCCATATGGTAGTAAACGTTAAGTCAAGCCCATCAAATATTCATGGTCAATCGATCGGACTAGTGTGCCCCACGACTCATGGACGACACCTAGACAAATCGATCCCACGAGCATCTCTATGCTTAGTGGTGGTCACAGCCTAATCCACTTGATGCCACCCCACGACTCATGGACGGCGGGCCAAGCTTCAATGCATTTCACATGACACCACTTATGATGGAAGGCGTGGACAATAGAACCTCGTTCAATTTCCACATAAACTTAATATTTCTTGGATTTACTTGAAACAAATCAAGCGAGGGTTTTCAACATGCAAGGTCTCATCAAGATTGGATTATCTTTAATTATGTGATCATGCAATCCAAGCATATAAGAAAACATAATATAAGACATCCACAAAGCGGTAAATAAATATGGATATTGTGGGTCCCTAAGCGATCCACCCGAGCCCCGGTGAATCTAAGGCAATCTAGGGTACTAAATCAAAGGCCCTATCTATTACATAAGCTTCCAACGGCATACATCCTTCAATAATGCCATCATCTTCGTCTCCATCTTCATTACAATAAAATGAAAAAGAAATTTCGAAAATAAATATACAACCAAATTGAAATAAGGCCAATAATAATTCCAACCCAATT